>JARQOC010000001.1:474724185-474875472 GCA_033576535.1 Allobates femoralis | reverse complement strand
CTGGGGGTCTAGTTTCCAAAATGGGGTCACTTGTGGGGGAGCTCCAATGTTTAGGCAACATAGGGGCTCCCATAACTGACATGGTGTCCCTAACAATTGGAATTATGTTAGCGGACACCATGTCGCATATGGAAGCTCCTGTGTGCCTAAACATTGGAGCTCTCTCACAAGTGACCCCATTTTGGAAACTATCCCCCAGGGAATTTATCTAGATGGTGGTGACATGGTGAACATTTTGAACCCCCAGGTGCTTCACAATTAATCTGTAAAAATAAAAAGAAACTTTTTGTGGAAAAAAAAATACTTTTTCATTATTATGGATCAATTTGTGCTCACCACCCATCTAGATACGTTCCCTGGGGGGTCTAGTTTCCAAAATGGGGTCACTTGTGGGGTGCTCCAATGTTTAGGCACACAGGGGCTCTCCAAACGCGACATGGTGTCCGCAAACAATTTCAGCTAATTTTCCATTCAAATTGTTAGTACTTTTATTTCACAAAAAACTTCTTTTAGCCTAACTTTTTTCATTTTCACATGGGCAAAAGGATAAAATGCATCCTAAAATTTATTGGGCAATTTCTCCTGAGTGCATTGATACCTCATATGTGGTCATGAATCACTGTTTGGGCACACGGCAGGGCTCAGAAGGAAGGAGCACCTTTCACTTTTTGAATGGAAAATTAGCTCCAAAAATCAAATTGCGCTCCTGCCCTTCTGAGCCCTGCCGTGTGCCCAAACAGTGGTTTATGACCACATATGAGGTATCGATGTACTCAGGAGAAATTGCCCAACAGATTTTAGGGTGCATTTTATTCTTTTGCCCATGTGAAAATGAAAAAGTTAGGCTAAAAGAACATTTTTGTTAGAAATATTAAAATGTCCATTCTTTCCTTCCATGTTGCTTTAGTTGATGTGAAGCACCTGAAAAGTTAATAATCTTCTTGAATGTAGTTTTGAGTAGCTTGAGGGGTGCAGTTTTTGGAATGGTGTCACTTTTGAGTGTTTCTTATCATGTACACCCCTCAAAGGGAGTTCAAATGTGATGTTGTGGTCACTAAAAAAATGGTTTTGTAAATTTTGCTGGAAAAATGAGAAATTGCTGATGAACTTTGAACCCTTATAACTTCCCACTAGGGATGGGCGAATCTAAACGCTAGGACTCGTTACTCGGCGAGTAGTAAGGGACTCGCAGGACTCGGTACTCTGCGAGTTTCCCAGCGTTTACTCGCACGAGTCCAATGCAAATCAATGGCAAACGCTGACAAAACTAGGATTGCCATTGTCTTGCACTAGACTCGGCTACTGTGCCAGTGATAGCAGGGAAACTCGCAAAGTAACTGCTGTTTCTTTGCGAGCCGAGTCCAGCTGTCTTCTCTGTGCACTCCAGGGTCCTAGAGCCCGCCTGCTCACAGAGATGATGTAGCAGTGCTGAGATTGTTCTCAGTCTGCTCATTCCCTGTGCATAGACATCTATATCAATGCACAGGGGATGTAGCAGAGAGGACATCGCGTTTTGGACTGCGTCGGACAGAAGAGGATTTTTTTAATTAAAGATGGAGTCCCTAATGGCTTTTTTTTAAATTTCAAATAAAAAATTTTCTCTGTGTTGTGTTTTTTTAACCCTTTATTGGAGATTCTTAGTGGCTGGGTCAAACGTGGCCTGACATTAAGAATCTCGGGCTTAATACCAGCTTGTATAACAAAGCTGGCATTAACCCCTTTATTACCCAGTGTGCCACCGCCACCAGGGCCGCTGGAAAAGCGGGGTTCAGCGCCAGAGGATGGCGCTTCAATGAACGCGCCATCTTCTGGGCCAGCTGCGGGCTACAATTTGCAGCGGGGGGTGCCAAGAAAGCTTGGGCATCCCTGCGCTGCGGATTCCAGCCCCCAGCTGCTTAGCTGTACCTGGCTAGACATAGAAATTGCGTGGAGCCCCACGCATTTTTTTTTATTATTTCATGAAATTCATGAAATAATTAAAAAAAAGGGCTCCCCTATATTCTTGTATCTGGCCAGGTACAAATAGGCACCTGGGGCTTGGGGGCAGCCCGTCGCTGCCTGCTGGATCCTGCTGGTTCCAGAAATACTGCGAAGCCCATGTGAAATTTTTTTCTGACAAATCCATAAAACAATGTAAATAAAAGGGACTGCATCTTTATTAACCCCTGGACCATGGGCGAGGGGTTAATAAAGATGCAGTCCCTTTTTTAGGATTGTTTTATTGATTTTTCAGAAAAAAAATTACATGGGCTTCGCCGTATTTCTGGAACCAGCCGGATCCAGCAGGCAGCGACGGGCTACCCCCAACCCCCAGGTGCCTATTTGTACCTGGCCAGACACAAGAATATAGGGGAGCCCTTTTTTTTTATTATTTCATGAATTTCATGAAATAATTAAAAAAAAATGCGCGGGGCTCTGCGCAATTTCTATGTCTAGCCAGGTACAGCTAAGCAGCTGGGGGCTGGAATCCGCAGCGCAGGGATGCCCAAGCTTTCTGGGCACCCCCCGCTGCAAATTGCAGCCCGCAGCCGCCCCAGAAGATGGCGCGTTCATTGAAGCGCCATCCTCTGGCACTGAACCCCGCTTTTCCAGCGGCCCTGGTGGCGGTGGCACGCTGGGTAATAAAGAGGTTAGGGCCAGTTTTGTATTATCAGCTGGCCCTAAGCCCGAAATTTATGGCGGTCACGCCAATATTAGACATGACCGCCATGAATTTCTATTAAATTGTTTTAAAAAAAACACAACACAGAGAAAATTTTTATTAGAAATAGAAAAAAAAGCCATTAGGGACTCCATCTTTAATTAAAAAAATCCTCTTCCGTCCGACGCAGTCCAAAACGCGATGTCCTCTCTGCTCATCCCTGTGCATAGATATAGATGTCTATGCACAGGGAATGAGCAGACTGAGAACAATCTCAGCACTGCTACATCAGGCAGCAGGCGGGCTCTAGGACCCTGGAGCTGCGGCAGCCAGCACCCAGAGCAGACAGGACTCTTATCTGTGCGAGTTTCCCAGCGATTACTTGCAAAGTAAACGAGTCCAATGCAAATCAATGGCAAAACTAGGATTGCTTCAGGCTGAAGCTTCCGAGACACATCTGTGATTTGTAAATCGCACACTACTCGCTATTACTCGCTTCCCCATTCATTAACATTGGACTCGCTAGACTAGCAACGAGTAGCGAGTCCTGGGCTCGGACTCGCTAGAGTCAAGCGATTCTGAGTAATTTAGGATTCGCCCATCACTACTTCCCACCCCAAAAAATGTTTTCTTCCAAAATTGTGCTAATGTAAATTAGACATGTGGGAAATGTTATTTATTAACTATTTTGTGTCACATAAGTCTCTGGTTTAGCAGAATAAAAATTCAAAATTTGAAAATTGCGAAATTTTCAAAATTTTTGCCAAATTTTTTTTTTTCACAAATAAACGCAAAAATTATCAACCTAAACTAACCACTAACATGAAGCCCAATATGTCACGAAAAAACAATCTCAGAATCGCTAGGATCCGTTGAAGCGTTCCAGAGTTATAACCTCATACTGGTCAGAATTGACAAAAATGCCAAGGTTATTAGGGTCAAAATAGGCTGGGTCATGAAGGGGTTAATATAAACATAAGCCTCATAAACAGCCCCATCTGCATCCCAGCTCCTATCTCTAACCATTCCTTTAGGTCTCTCACAGCTCCCATCCTCTGAGACACACAAAGATGGTAACACCCTTGACCTGGTCTTTACCCAGCTCTGTTTAACCACCTCCTTAGACAACTCACCTCTTTCTCTCTCTGACCACAACATTTCCTCCTTCACGCTCACAAATCCTCGCCCACCCCATCGCAACCATACCTATGACGCATTCAGAAATCTTCAGCCCATTAACCCTCATACACTTACAGACTCTCTCATTATTGTCTCCAATCTCCTCCTCCTCCTGTCCTGATCTGGCTGTGAATCACTACAACGACACTCTCAGAAGCATCTTGGACCAAGTAACGCCCCTCACCCTCAGAACCTCCAAACACAGAGTTAAACAGCCTTGGCTCGCATCGCAAACTCGATTCCTCCATCGATGCACTAGGAGTGCTGAACACCAATGGAGGAAAACCAGCACACCAGAAAACTTTATTCACTATCAGTTTATGTTAAAAACCCATAACTCTGCCCTTCCCCTCGCCAAACAGACCTACTTCACCACCCTGATCTCCTCTTTATCCAACAATCCAAAAATCTCTCTGACACCTTTCACTTTCTCCTCAGTCCTAAAGTGCAGGCCCCAATCACTGACCTCTGTGCTGATGATCTGGCTTCTTACTTCACAGACGAAATAGAAACATCCGTAAGAAAATCAGCTCCCGGCCTTCAAGTGCTGCTACTCCCAACCCCCCCCCCCCCCTCCCCACACACACACACACACACATTTCCTCTGGCTCAATCTCCACATTTGACCCAGTCACAGAAGAAGTCTCCACTCTCCTCTCTTCCTCTCGTCCCACTACATGCACCACTGACCCCATTTCCTCACACTTACTCTAGTCTCTCTTGCCGTTTGTCACCACTCACCTAACCAAAATCTTCAATCTCTCCCTCTCTTCCGGCATCTTCTCCTCCTCCTTCAAACACTCTAACATTCCTCCATTATTAAAAAAACTTCTCTTGACCTATCCTGCACAAATAACTACAGACCAGTCTCCAATCTCCCCTTCATCTCCAAACTCTTGAAGCGCCTGATCTACTCTCACCTCACCCGTTACCTCTCCACTCACTCTCCTCTAGATCCGCTCCAATCTGGTTTCCGTCCCTTACATTCTACAGAAACTGCCCTCATTAAAGTGACCAATGACCTTCTAATGGCATAATGTAACGGTCACCACTCTCTACTTATCCTTCTTCATCTCTCTGCAGCTTTTGACACTGTTGACCACCATCTCCTACTTGCTATGCTGCACTCCATCGGCATAAAGGACACGGCTCTCTCCTGGTTCTCTTCCTATCTTTCTAACCGCTCTTTCAGTGTACCGTTCACTGGCTTCACTTTCTCTCCTCTTCCTCTCACTATTGGGGTCCCTCAGGGTTCTGTCCTTGGCCCTCTTCTCTATCTACACAGCTTCTAATTGGATAGCCCATCAGCAGATTTGGCTTTCAGTACCATCTTTATGCTGATGACACACAACTATACGCTTCCTCCCCTGACCTCACCCCCACTATATCACAGAACGCCAATCACTGTCTAACTGCAGTTTCCAATATCATGGCTGCTTTCTTCCTAAAACTCAACCGTTCCAAAACTGAACTCGTGCTCCCACCCTCTTCTAAATTCTCTAAATCTGACATCTCCCTCTCAGTGTGCGGCACCATGATAACGTCTAAGGCAGCAGGCTCGCTGGCTGGGTGTTATGTTTGACACCGATCTCTCCTTCAGCTCCTATATATAATTTCTCACCCGCTATTGCCACTTGCATCTGAAGAACATCTCTAGAATCTGCCCTTTTCTTACCATGGAAACAACAAAGACCTTCACCGTGGGCCTGATACACTCCCGCCTTGATTTTTATAACTCTCTATTAATTGTTCTCCCCCTCACAAAGCTTTCCCCTCTCCAGTCCATCCTTAATGCGGCAGCCAGGGTCACTTATCTGGCTAACTATTATTCATATGCTTCTGCTCTGTGCCAGTCATTGCACTGGCTGCCTGTACAATATAGGATCCGATTCAAATTGCTTGTTCTCACCCACAATGCTCTTCAAAGTGCAGCACCTCCTACCTCTCTACCCTCATCTCTGTCTATCACCCTACCCATTCTCTATGCTCTGAAAGTGACTTTAGACTTCTGTATTAATCCAAACCTCCTACTCCCGACTCCAAGACTTCTCCCTAGCAACACCAATTCTCTGGAATGCTCTACCCCAAGAAATTAAGTCTAAACACAATTTACCGTATATACTCGTGTATAAGCCGAGTTTTTCAGCCCAAAAATTGGGCTGAAAAGTCCCCCCCTCAGCTTATACGCGAGTCACTGTATACTGTATACAATGTATACAGTATACAGTGCCCCCCCATATCAGTATACAGGCCCCCCCCTTGGGTAGTAATCCTGTAAAGGAAGACATTAGTGTACTTATCCCTCCGCTATCCCGCTGCCGCAGTCCCGCCGCCGCCATCGCGCTCTTCCGTCCTCATCCAGCGTCTTCCGTCTTCTTCCGGCTTCCTCCGGTGGGCGCAGGCAATGACGTCATTGCCTGCGCGACAGAGGAGGAAGCCGGAAGAAGATGGAAGACGCTGGATGAAGATGGAGGAGCGAGATGGCGGTGGTGGCGGGACAGCGGCAGCGGGACAGCGGAGGGATAAGTATACTAATCTCTTCCTTTACAGGATTAGTACCCAAGGGGGGCCCTGTATACTGATATGGGGGGGGCTGCTGTATATACCTCTGGGGCTGTATATACCTCTGGGGCTGCATATACCTCTGGGGCTGTATATACCTCTGGGGCTGTATATACCTCTGGGGCTGTATATACCTCTGGGGCTGCTGTATACCTCTGGGGCTGCTGTATACCTCTGGGGCTGCTGTATACCTCTGGGGCTTCTATATACCTCTGGGGCTGCTGTATACCTCTGGGGCTTCTGTATACTACCTAAGGGCTGCTGTATACTACCACTGGGGCTGCTGCTGTATACTACCACTGGGGCTGCTGCTGTATACTACCACTGGGGCTGCTGTAAATACCTCTGGGGCTGTATATACCTCTGGGGCTGTATATACCTCTGGGGCTGCTGTATACTACCTAAGGGCTGCTGTATACTACCACTGGGGCTGCTGTATACCACCTCTGGGGCTGCTGTATACTACCACTGGGGCTGCTGCTGTATATACCACTGGGGCTGCTGCTGTATATACCACTGGGGCTGCTGCTGTATACTACCACTGAGGCTGCTGCTATATACTACCACTGGGGCTGCTGCTGTATACTACTACTGGGGCTGCTGCTGTATACTACCACTGGGGCTGCTTCTGCTGTATACTACCACTGGGGCTACTGTATATACCTCTGGGGCTGCTGTATACTACCACTGGGGCTGCTGTATACTACCACTGGGGCTGCTGCTGTATACTACCAGTGGGGCTGCTGCTGTATACTACCACTGGGGAGGCTGCTGTATACCACACTGCTGGGGGCTGTATACTTGTGCTGGGGACCACCCTCGGCTTATACACGAGTCAATAGGTTTTCCCAGATTTTGGGGGCAAAAGTAGGGGGGTCGGCTTATACACGGGTCGGCTTATACACGAGTATATACGGTACATAGTTTTAGGTGCTCCCTAAAACCACATCTCTTTAGGGCAGGCTATGATGCCCTCTAGTCAAAGTCACACTGACATAGCCTAGTCCCTCTACCAGACACAAACTGCTTTACAACGAATGGCTGGTGGCCACTCATGCAGCTCTTATCTATTCCCCACTTCCTTAAGTTGGCTGCACCATCATAAGCCCCTTTATTATGTTACCCCCATTTCATTTTAGACTATGAGCTCTTATGAGCAGGGATATCATTATTGTACTTTAATTATTTTATTCCATGACAACTGTTACTTATGACTGTTTGTATATGAACCTCTGAATTGTACAGCGCTGCGGAATATATTGATGCTATATAAATAAAGAACATTCTGAGGGCCAAGAGGCAGCAAATCAGGCCCAAACAATGATATTACCACCACTGTGTTTAACAGATGGCATGAGGTTTTTTTGCTTTAACGTGGTGTTTTTCTTCCATTTAATAAAAATTATCATTTTAACCAAAAGGTTCTATTTTTGCCTCATTTTTACATAAAATATTCTCCAATAACCTCTGTATCGTCCGTGTGATCTTTAATAAACTATCTGAAGATTAATCGGTAGAGTCCAAACTCTATAGAGATGGTTTTGTAACCTTTTTCATTCCAATGAACATCAAAAACTCTCTTTCTGAGGTCCACAGAACTCTCTTGGGAATGTGCAGATCGTGTGAAATAAGTTGATGTTTTTTATTGGTATTATTTTGGGAAATGAATGTTAAAATCTCAGAATATGTATAAATACATTTTCATAATTTAGAACTACAGTAAGAAATTAGTGTTTTCTGCTACATATTAGCCACATTTATGTGCAGCAGCAACCTGGATTCATTCCAAGATAATAAGGTATAATATTAAGAAACCTAAATTACTGCAGCATTTCTTTGCTTCTGGCTAATGTCACCTGCAGGGAAAGAAGAGGTAGATAACGAGAAAAAGACTAAATCGTTTCCACAATGTCTCTGGTCCATTGATTGCTGGTGACAGCTCACCAGCGATCTGAACAATATTGTTAGCGATCGCGCGAGCATGTGATCGCTAACACTATCATTCTTCAAATTGCTGCGTGTGATGGCACCATTAGAGTAGGTACATAGGTTGAGTGTTTGGCTGCAAACATTTCTGGGCAAAATCCACATTTTGTGGCAGAAAAACGCACCCAAAAAATGCAATGTGTTTATGTTGTGTTTTCCAGGTGCACTGCCATGAGAGTTTCTGTATATTTTTATTATATGTGCTTTTCCAGTGTCATAGTCAGAAAGAGAGTGAGAGAGAGAGAGAGAGAGAGAGGAAAGAGAGCTTGTTAAAGGGAACCTGTCTACTAGTTTATGGCCTCGAACCTATCACTACCTGCAGATTCATTTCATAGTACCTCCCTAACCATCCCTGTCTGAGGTAAATGTGTACTCGAATCACTATGAAAAATGATTTTAGCACTTACACTTTCCTATGGTAATTAGCATGGTGTCGTCCAGACTGTAGACACTGTGGGCGTTCTCTCATCCTCCATCTCCCCCTTGCTCCGTGTATCACGTCCCGGTTGGCATGTTATCCTGCTTCCCATGCTCTCTCCCCGCATTCCAATTCTGTGCACAACTTCCAGGTATGACATGATGGCTGCATCATTTCCAGTCATGTACATTCTTGTTATCTGTGTGGTGTACTGAGAGTCTTCACAGTGTACACTGCACATGCTCTGAAGCCCTAAATCTACATGCTTCCAGATTTAGGGCTTCAGAAAAAGTGCAATGTACACTATGAAGACTCTCAGTACAGCACATAGATAACAAGAATGTACATGACCGGAAATGATGCGGCCATCACATCATACCCAGAAGTTCTGCAGAAATTTGGAATGCAGGGAGAGCACATGGGAAGCAGGATATCACGGCCACCGGGATGTGATACACGGAGCTGCTAGCTCAGCAAGTGTCTCTTCCTGCATCGGTGACCAGGCATGTGACCAGGGCGCACAGTGATGACAGCAGTGAGCGATGGAGGGCGAGTTAAAAATGTTAATTATTTTAGAATGCTTGCCAGCAGGGGGACATATAAATTTACTGGGGAGCCATATCCAGGATGGAAGATGAGTGCAGGTTCATATAATATGTGCCGCTCCCCCCACCCACATCTCAGCGCTGTTTCAGCACTGAGATAATGGACAGGGGGATGCAGTGCTTATTAAATTAGGCTAATGAATGGAGGCATGCGAAGACAAGCTGCCTCTGCAGCCAGCTCCAGCCCACTCCAGCCCCCGGAGACCACTCCAAAGTCGCCCCCCTCGCCTAGTAGATTCAGGTTATAAGACGCATCCCTTACTTTCCCCCAAAATGTAGGGGAACAAAAGTGCGTCTTATAATCCGAAAACTATGGTAAGTGATTGGCACACATGCAGTCACGTGCCGACTAGATTGTATCCTGCCTCACTGAATGCAAGTGTATTGAGTGAGGCCTGATAGTCTAGTACAAATGTGGCCCTAAGTATGCTAATTGTGTACTTGTGTTCACATGACTGTCCATTCCTGATGCTCACACTGGAGAATCCTCACAGTGCACAGTGCGCATGATGTGAGCATTCACAAGTCTGCAGTCATATAGATTGACTGCAGACATGTAGTTTAAGGGTGGAAACGTACTGGCGTGAAAAAAAAATGGTCTGTGAGTCGTGCGAGTGCCGTCCGTTTTTTGCTTCATTGTGCATCCAACTGCTATGCGACTGTCCGACATTTTCTCGGACCACATCCGTGTGCTGTCCGTGTGCAAAGTGTTTTTAACATGCGATTTCAAATTGAAATCAGACACCACATTGCCTACAGACTTGCCTACATGTAATCCCAACACTCCTAACATCAAATCCTTTGTGTACGTGTTAAAATAAAGCCTTCAGTGACATTGTTCTTGATTGATGTTCACTAACATATTGTTGTCTATTGGTACATGGTAAATATGATGAATTTTGCAAGGTGTATTACCCTGTATTCCAACATTACTTATGTGTTATTGTGGTGTTGGTTTTTGAAGGAGAGTGTTAATGATGGCCAAAAATCATTTACTCCCTTTGCGGCGTTGTACACTGGGTGTTCATCTCAAACCACTTTTGTGCAGGTACCTTGTTATGTGGCAGTGTGTTTTGGTATGCAAATGCCGTCATTAGTGCACCATGTTCTTATTTTCGTGGGATGCATTGATGGCTTATGGCCCAGTTGTGTTCTTAATGGCCGAGGGCGTGACGTGTAGTGACGCATGGCAACTATCACATTACATGGGTAAGCATTATTGTTTGCATGTTTCCGCATAAATGTGTGTTTTGAGACACATGAGTAAACAAGGCGGAAGACGTTTTGTCTCACATAGTAAGACACTCCAGACCCTGCTGGAGAACTAATGCATCTCCTTAGCCATCATTCATGTGCCTTTGTAAACTGTTGTATGGTCATTACTTATGTAGGGCCTGTAGAGGTCAAGATTTGTTGGTAAAAAATTTTCATTGACCTGTAGTGTGGTTAGACGTCAAAGTTTCTGCATGCACACTGTGTTAGACATAGGTGTCAAAATGGCCATGTGTATTTTTGACAGCATTACAGCAATATTACATTGGTGAAAATGTAATAATCACAACAACACAATATTTTTTGGCTTAACATTTTAGCAACAGTGGCTTTCTGGAGACGAAATTACCAAACTAATATAAATATGGCTCTCGATCATAGGCAACAACAATATCTAAGCAACAACTGTCCCTACACATAAAGACCTACACACATATTATACTACCACAGTACAACAGTCACATTTACAAATTTTCATATGTTGGAGAACTAGGAGTGGACCCACGTGTTGGATTTTAGTAGAGTAAAGGACCCAAGGTACGCATATGTTGGTCTCATATTGTGTCCTCATGTACATGATGGGGACGTTGATGGCTGTGTGTGTCAGGTCCTTGTCCTTCGAAACTTTGGCTGGGTTCCCCGTATAAGACATTAAAAGAGTCTTGTATTGACCAATGTGTTGGAAATTTTGGGGCCTGATGAGGTTGGTGACACTGGAATCCTAGGATTCGGTTGGACATATGCATCACCTCATTAGAGCCCTGATCTCCTAGCAATGTAGGTTGGCTCAACAGAGCTGTTGGCTGTGTCGCAACCCTTTGGGTTGCATTTGCTGCGTGCAGCATGTGGTCACATGATGTTGCTGATGTCTGGCTGTCACTTATTTGGGGCATTCATAAATGATTGTCTGCCGACCTTTGCCAGTATTCAAGGAGATTGAACACTACCCTAGGATTATTAGGTGGCAGACAAGCATCTAAGACAATCTGTATGGCTGCCCTAGCCCTTAGTCTCACTGGCTGTGGGATGTTACACAAGTAACTGGTGAGACGCTTTCTCCCCATCATCACTCGTGCCCCCACCATCCTCCCGTACAGCTGTAGGAACATGGTGGTTATGCTCCCTAATGGGTGCCTGACTTGGCTGCCTGGACCCACTCAGAACAGGACATGCCGAGGGGTTTGTAGGCTGCGGCACAATCCCAGGCAAATTAAGTCCACAGTGCATTGATGGTTGCGGTACTGCAGCAGCTGCACCTTCTACATGGGAAGCCACATCTGGAGGACATGAAGATGGTGTTGATGCTTCACATGCTCTTCCCACATCTCCTTGCAACCCAGATGCCACACATCCATCCTCCAACGATTCAGCACCACGATTGGTGTGTGACTCATTCGCTCGAGCGGAGTGACATCGGCGGTTACTGTGAAATCTATGTGGAGAAATAGCTTGCTCAGTCCACGCAACAAATAAACAACTGCAGACATGTTGAACACTTTCCAACAATAAAAATACATACGGTCTCAGGTCCAGCACTGGGGCAAGGAAATCTAGCCGTTGAAAATATATAAATTGCCGTTTCCAGCTTGCTATGGAACCATTTGGGGGGCATTTGTTTTTTCCCGGCAATATTGGTCCCGAAAACTTCGCTATCTCTTTGTCACGAGATCAACTGCGTTGGTAAAATATGACAACACATATTGATCTTCATAAAAACACTGCATGATAACAATAACTATGTTACTTTGCACAATGATGACCGTAATATTTACCAAGATTGATTTGGATGTCCCTCGAATTGCTGTCATAACAGCTGAAGAGCTGTTTGGTAATTTCGATCCAGGCTGACGGTTTGTTCCTCTGGTCTGCATAGCCAGCATATTTTAAGTCCCACAATTCTGGCCTCTTCTGGACCAGTTCAATCAACTTCTCTACATTGATGTTGTAGGTCCATGGTCCTCAGATCCGCAGTGGTGTGCTCAGTAGACTTGCCACAGCTTACCGCACAGCTACTTCCTGTTTTCTGGTTTATAAGCCTCATTTACAATATCCTTTCCTTCCTTCCAATTGCTGCAGCTGCCTAAAAAACGCATCTGAATCGGATGGTCCGTGTGTGGTCCGTGATTTTGTCGGATCCATAGATTTGTATTGGCGAGTATCGCCCATGAATCGCATACTGTCGCAGCATGTTGCAATTTGTTTCTCATTCGTGAAGCAGATGAGAAAAAAAACGCCCGACACTCGCCAATATGCTCTTGGACATTGACTATGCAAATGTAGTCCATGGAGCCTCGATTAAGAATCTCAAACACGGGACTAGCCCGATATCCCTCCAGGGAAGGACCTAGCCCTGGGGTGGAATCCTTGTGGAGACCACCATAACCACCATATTAAGTGGCCCTTTTAGTCAATATCCCTTTCAGTTACGAGTTAAGGATATGACAAGGGAATTAACAGAACCAGGTATTCATCCACAGACAGCTGTTTCGGGGTATTGCCCCTCATCAGTGTGGAGTAGGATTCTGGCTAGGTGGGAGCAATGCCTGGTAGACCAACATCACAAAGCACTCACTGATCTCAGGGAGACCAGTCAAGGAAAACACTGCGGGCAGCCGGCTAAAGCACTCAAACACAGTGAAATCCATGATGCATTGCCCCCTGGAAATTTGAATATGTAAATGGAGTCCGTGGACCCTTGATTCAGAGTCTCAAACACGGAACAAGCCAGATATCCCTCCAGGGAAGGACCTAGCCCTGGGGGGGAATCCTTGCGGAGACCACCATAACCACCATATTAAGTGGCCCTTTTAGTCAATATCCCACTCAGTTGCGAGTTAAGGATATGACAAGGGAATTAACAGAGCCAGGTATCCATCCACAGACAGCTGTTTCGGGGTATTGCCCCTCATTAGTGTAGAGTAGGGTTCTGGCTAGGTGGGAGCAATAAAAATCACCGAATTGGTACATAATATATAAGAGAGAGAAAAAAAAAGGCCTCTTACAAATACCTTTGCATTTTGCAGGACACCATCAGTTACCTAGAGGCAACCCATATCTCTCAACACCGATGCTCTATCTCCTACAACCCTGACAACGGGGGCAATTGTAGCATCTGCGACCACCGTGCCACAAGGAAGAGACAGGTGGTATCGCTGGACATGAGGTCACCACAGGGCGGCAGCCACTCCAATAGTGAAGCATAGTGTCAGAAGGCAGCCTATTAATGACACCCAGCTGTTAGATAGGGCGGGCCGCTCTGCAACAAAAAATGCAACACAAGTGACTGTCGCCCCCTAGAGGACACTGATGTAAACTGCAGATAAAAAAAATGCAATATCACACTATAGATGACAGTGAGGGTTTAGTTTGATATTTTGGATATTTTTTTTTTTTTCTCTCTCTTACATATTATGTACCAATTCGGTGATTTTTCTGTAAAATAAAATTATACATGTGCTAAACATGTGGCTAGGTACTCGTAGGTGTGAGGTCCCGTGACGGGGGCTACGAGCTTACTCTATTTTGGTCCAAAATATCAAACTAAACCCTCACTGTCATCTATAGTGTGATATTGCATTTTTTTATCTGCAGTTTACATCAGTGTCCTCTAGGGGGCGACAGTCACTTGTGTTGCATTTTTTGTTGCAGAGCGGCCCGCCCTATCTAACAGCTGGGTGTCATTAATAGGCTGCCTTCTGACACTATGCTTCACTATTGGAGTGGCTGCCGCCCTGTGGTGACCTCATGTCCAGCGATACCACCTGTCTCTTCCTTGTGGCACGGTGGTCGCAGATGCTACAATTGCCCCCGTTGTCAGGGTTGTAGGAGATAGAGCATCGATGTTGAGAGATATGGGTTGCCTCTAGGTAACTGATGGTGTCCTGCAAAATGCAAAGGTATTTGTAAGAGGCCTTTTTTTTTCTCTCTCTTATATATTATGTACCAATTCGGTGATTTTTCTGTAAAATAAAATTATACATGTGCTAAACATGTGGCTAGGTACTCGTAGGTGTGAGGTCCCGTGACGGGGGCTACGAGCTTACGCTATTTTGGTCCAAAATATCAAACTAAACCCTCATTGTCATCTATAGTGTGATATTGCATTTTTTTATCTGCAGTTTACATCAGTGTCCTCTAGGGGGCGACAGTCACTTGTGTTGCATTTTTTGTTGCAGAGCGGCCCGCCCTATCTAACAGCTGGGTGTCATTAATAGGCTGCCTTCTGACACTATGCTTCACTATTGGAGTGGCTGCCGCCCTGTGGTGACCTCATGTCCAGCGATACCACCTGTCTCTTCCTTGTGGCACGGTGGTCCCAGATGCTACAATCGCCCCCGTTGTCAGGGTTGTAGGAGATAGAGCATCGGTGTTGAGAGATATGGGTTGCCTCTAGGTAACTGATGGTGTCCTGCAAATGCAAAGGTATTTGTAAGAGGCCTTTTTTTTTCTCTCTCTTACATATTATGTACCAATTCGGTGATTTTTCTGTAAAATAAAATTATACATGTGCTAAACATGTGGCTAGGTACTCGTAGGTGTGAGGTCCCGTGACGGGGGCTACGAGCTTACGCTATTTTGGTCCAAAATATCAAACTAAACCCTCACTGTCATCTATAGTGTAATATTGCATTTTTTTATCTGCAGTTTACATCAGTGTCCTCTAGGGGGCGACAGTCACTTGTGTTGCATTTTTTGTTGCAGAGCGGCCCGCCCTATCTAACAGCTGGGTGTCATTAATAGGCTGCCTTCTGACACTATGCTTCACTATTGGAGTGGCTGCCGCCCTGTGGTGACCTCATGTCCAGCGATACCACCTGTCTCTTCCTTGTGGCACGGTGGTCGCAGATGCTACAATCGCCCCCGTTGTCAGGGTTGTAGGAGATAGAGCATCGGTGTTGAGAGATATGGGTTGCCTCTAGGTAACTGATGGTGTCCTGCAGAATGCAAAGGTATTTGTAAGAGGCCTTTTTTTTTCTCTAGGTGGGAGCAATGCCTGGTAGACCAACATCACAAAGCTCGGACATTGACTAACATTGGTCCAACTGCAATGCGATAAAATCACACATTGCAGTCGTCCGACTTTCACGCCAGTGTGTCCGTACCCGAAGACAACCCCTTTGAAGCTTAATTCTATACCAGAAGCTCCTGTACAAGTTACAGCTACAGTAACATGACTTGTCAATAAGTAGCGTCTTCTCACCACTCGTTACAGAAGGAGAAAAATTATTCCATTCTGTCATTTCTACATCACTGTCAATGAGAAAATCTCTCAGGCATGTACTATTTTAAAAATCTTATAATAAAGCCCCAAATTAGTTGCAAACGCTAAAAGGATTAAATATATATTTATTGCAAATTTGTGGACTGGTTTTAAAAATCATTTTATACTTTTCATGTATAAAAATCCTCCATATATTCATAATGATTATTTTGAATTACGGTATGTTTACTATTAAAATGATTGATTTTAACCTTTGTAAAATACCTTAAGGGTACCTTTACACACAGAGATAAATTGTTTGCAACTCACTGGTTTCAGTGAAATCATGGACACATTGCTACATTTGTACATGGCAACAAAATTGAGCAATGTGTCCATGTTTTCACTGCAACCAGTGAGTTGCAAGCAATATATCTCCATGTGTAATGGTTCCCTAATACATATTTTGCTGTTTAAAAAAATGTTTTCGCAACATCAAATTGGTACTAAAATTGAATAAAGTACTGTAGCATTTTGCTTTCCATGGTTACTATGGAAACATGCTAATACTGGATGACTTTAAAGTCCACATGTACTAAAAATAGCTAAAGAGCTGACATTTAAAAAATGGAACTGAACAGATTTTCTTGGTCAGTTTGTTGATAATTATGATATAAATCTGTCATTCACTAAGAGAAAGGCAATTTTTCATTTGGAAGTTATATAAAATAAATTATATAACATAGTCTTTTTGTTGTATCATATTATCTGCTAAGCACTTACAACATGTAATACCAATGCTATGTATAACGTTGTGTTAAAGCTTTAGGCAGGTGTGGAAAAAACGGTGAGAAGTGTTCAAAAGTTTTATTATCTAGAAAAAGAGAAATCTAAATTAAATCAATATTTGGCGTGATATCGCTTTGCCTTCAATGCAACATCATAGCATCAACTCTTATAAGGACACTGGCACACAGTTTTTGAGGGAAGTTGGCAGAGAGGATGTGTTACATTTAGACTGCTCCGCAGTCTCTGTGAGCTCCTCCGCAGTCTCTATGAACAGCTCTGCAGTCTCTGTGAGCTCCTCCGCAGTCTCTATGAACTGCTCTGCAGTCTATGTGTACTGCTCTGCAGTCTCTGTGTACTGCTCTGCAGTCTCTGTGTACTGCCCTGCAGTCTCTGTTGTGTTGCCTACTAGTGGAGCTGGCAGCCCTCTGCTAGGTGCAATGGATATTTTACCTGGCTAAATTTCGGTGAGTTTTTTTCTTTCTAGTATTATGTCATACTTCGGTGACTTTTTCAATGTTTGGTGGCTTGCCCACCAAACATATGGTCAGGCCATATGGTTTGGACTCGTAAGTGTGAGGACCCTTGACGGTGGGTGACGAGCTTACGTATTTGGCCAAATATCCACTAACACCTCACATCTTTATCTATAGTGTTTATTGCACTTTTTTATCTTTTGCAGTAAGTGGCTGAGCCCTCTGGGGGCATCTGTCATTTGTGATGCATATACAAGGTGCGGTGCAGCCCGCCTGATCTAATAGTTGGGTGTGACCAACAGGCTGAGCTCTGACACTTTCCTTTACTTAGACCTGTGTGGCTGACGTCCTGTTGGTAACTTTGTGTGCATGAATGCCACCAGTCTCCTCCTTGTCAGCATGGCTGGACACAGGCGCCACAGTCGCCCCCATGCTTGGGTTGCAGGGGATTTCATTTCATTTCAAAAATTCTTTTTATTGCATTTCAAAAGAAATTTGGTACAGACAGTGGTGATCTACTATATAATCGTCTAATGTTGTCTGTCTGTCACGGAAATCGTGCGACTCCGGCGGCCACCAATGAGCGCAGACTATGCAAATAGGCGTGCAAATTCAAAGTTTGAATTTCACGCCAATTTGCAACCTGGCGACAGCGGCGCATTAGCGCTGCTGTCGCCGGGATACACGGGTCTGGGCGACGGTGGCCGCAGCACGTGCGAGCCAGCCGGGAGATGACCGGCGTCAGCCAGTCAGCTCCCGGCTGGCAAGCCGCTTACTGGAGCTCAGCTGCGGCTACCTATTGCACAAAGGTCCGCGGCTCGCCAGCCAGGAGATGACCGGCGTCAGCTTACCTCTGTGCAGCAGTAGCCGCGGCTGATCTACGCTGCTCGCAGCGGTGGTGCTCTTTGCGGCATTCAAACCGCACGCCAAACCACAGCACTCTTCTGGTTGGTCGCTGCGGCGATCAATCAGTGAAGTAGCGTGGCTTGGCGCGTGGTTTGAATGCCGCTCCTCTGATTGGTCACCGCGTTCAGCGCTGACTAATCAGAATAGCGGCGCGCACCATATAGCCATATTTCAAATACACTGAGTACACGCGTGCCGCTATTCCGATTGCCCACCGTGTTCAGTCAGTGTGACAAGCTTCATTCCTTTCTACAGGGCTGTCAGTCAGTGTGATGAACTTCACTTCTGTCTACAAGGCTGTCAGTCAGTGTGACGAACTTCACTACTGTCTACAAGGCTGTCAGTCAGTGTGACGTCCTTCACTCCTGTGTACAAGGCTGTCAGTCATAGTGTGACAAACTTTACTCCTGTCTACAAGGTCTGTCAGTCAGTGTGACACAGTTTACTCCTGTCTACAAGGCTGTCAGTCAGTGGGACATCCTTCACTCCTATCTACAAGGCTGTCAGTGATAGTGTGACGAATTTCACTCCTGTCTACAAGGTTGTCAGTCATAGTGTGACTCACTTCACTTCTGTCTATAAGGCTGTCAGTCATAGTGTGACGAACTTCACTTCTGTCTTCAAGTCTGTCACTCATAATGTGACACAGTTCACTCCTGTCTACAAGGCTGTAAAACGGTCCAATTCTCATCCAGGAGAGTTGGATGAGCGACATCCGTTATTTGATCCGCGTGGCATCCGTGTGCTGTGTGTGTGCAATCCGTTTTTTTTCTCAGCAGCTATCTACTATATAATTGCCGTAGGCATTTTCGTGTCGGCGCCCCGAAAACGCCATGGCTTTGTCACTATGTGACGTCACCACGCGCGAGCAATGGCCGCGAAACGGCCATTGCGAGTCGCTGGCCGAAAATAGAACCAGAGGCTCGGCCACAAAGTTAGCGATTTACCGCTGAGGTAGCGCGAGCAATGGCCGCGAGGCCATTGCGAGTCACTACCTCAGCCACCGCACCTGCCGCAAGTCCCCCTATACTTTCTATGGGGATCCATTGCGAGTCGCTGTGTAGCGCGAGCAATGGCCGCGAGGCCATTGCGAGTCGCTACCTCAGCCGCCGCACCTGCCGCAAGTCCCCCTATACTTTCTATGGGGATCCATTGCGAGTCGCTGTGTAGCACGAGCAATGGCCGCGAGGCCATTGCGAGTCGCTACCTCAGCCGCCGCACCTGCCGCAAGTCCCCCTATACTTTCTATGGGGATTACCGCAACCGCGCCGCAAGTGTAACGGTTATGCGGCGAACGCGGCAGATGCGCGGCCATTGCGAGTCGCTACCTCAGCCGCCGCACCTGCCGCAAGTCCCCCTATACTTTCTATGGGGATTACCGCAACCGCGCCGCAAGTGTAACGGTTATGCGGCGAACGCGGCAGATGCGGTTACACTTGCGGCGCGGTTGCGGTAATCCCCATAGAAAGTATAGGGGGACTTGCGGCAGGTGCGGCAAGTGCGGTTTTGCACTTGCGGCAAGTGCGGCTGCGAAAATCTTAAAAAAAATGTGAAAAAATTTATAAATATTCTATTACTGCTAATTATAATGCTATTAATGCTAATAAAAAGTCCTCACCCCCCCAAAAAGTCCTCACACCCCCCAAAAACGTATTCACACCTCCCCAAAAAGTATTCACACACCCCAAAAAGTATTCACACCCCCCCAAAAAGTATTCACCCCCCCCGCAAAAAGTATTCACACCCCCCCAAAAGTATTCACCCCCCCCAAAAAGTAATCACACCCCCCCAAAAAGTAATCACACACCCCCCCAAAAAGTATTCACACCCCCGCAAAAAGTATTCACACACCCCCAAAAGTATTCACACCCCCCCAAAAAGTATTCACACACCCCCAAAAAGTATTCACCCCCCCAAAAAGTATTCACACACCCCCAAAAAGTAATCACACCCCCCAAAAAGTATTCACACCCCCCCAAAAAGTATTCACACCCCCCCAAAAAGTATTCACACACCCCCAAAAAGTATTCACACCCCCGCAAAAAGTATTCACACCCCCCAAAAGTATTCACACACCCCCAAAAAGTATTCACACCCCCCCAAAAGTATTCACACACCCCCAAAAAGTATTCACACACCCCAAAAAGTTTTCACCCCCCCCCCAAAAAGTATTCACACACCCCCAAAAAGTATTCACACCACCCCAAACAGTATTCACACCCCCGCAAAAAGTATTCACACCCCCCCAAAAAGTATTCACACACCCCCAAAAAGTATTCACACCCCCACAAAAAGTATTCACACCCCCACAAAAAGTTTTCACACACCCCCAAAAAGTATTCACACACCCCCAAAAAGTATTCACACCCCCCCAAAAAGTATTCACACCCCCCCAAAAAGTATTCACACCCCCTTAAAAAGTATTCACACCCCCCCCAAAAAGTCCTCACACCCCCTACTCACCCCCTACACACTACTATAATCAAATTAATGCACGTTCTAGAATCCCGATGCATTTGCATCGGGCTCACAGCTAGTTTACTGTATAATCATTTACAGGAACATTTTCGTTTTCTGAGCTACAGAATGATAATGTATCTGTGAAAACATTGGATGCCACTAGGATGGTCAGTGTGCTCATCATCCATGATGATTTTTTGTCTGACCCATAGACTTGCACTGGCGACTCTCGCGTAAGAATCGCATACTATCGCAGCACTTTGCAACTTTTTTCTCATCCAGAATCTGGATGAGAAAAAAGCGTCTGTCACTTGCTAGTCTGTTCTACACCATTAGTTAACATGGGTCCGCATGCAAGGCGATAAAATCACACATTGCAGTCGTACGATTTTCACGCCAGTGTGGCCGTGCCCTTAATATCAATAGCTGTAGCTCTGCAGTATTAGTTGTCCATAGTTTTAACAAGAAAAAAACTGCACAGCACTCAAAGACAAATGTGAATTGGTGCTAGCAAAGCTGCAGGGTTATATAATATGAAAAAGATCCTTGCAGCACACAGCTACTACCAATGATGTACATAAGCTACTAGCTATATATATTTGAGGAAAAAGTTTAAAAACTTACGTTTTTTCAAAAAACTCAAAAATCTTCAATTTTTTATTTAATTCTGAAGTTCTTGGTACATACATTGGCCAATGTCTGTTTGCTCATCAACTGCGACAAAGTGACTTCAGGTATACGAGATATCATGACCCTGCCAGTTCTCCTGACTTTACCCCCTTTTTTTTTTTCCCATCTTCTTTCCTTCTTTAATCTCTCTCTTTCTCTAACCCTCTCTTTGCTCTATCTATCTTACTCCTCATCATATCATGCGATTAGCAAACCCTTCATATATCTGAGGTTCATAAATACTGCTTCATGCTTGTTTTTGTACACATCTATATACCAATGCGATCTCGAGCCGTGGCAACGCGCGGCCTCATTAAGAGTCATCGCCCCCTGCGGCGGGGATTGGTTATACAACGGTTTTGTGACAAGTTATGTGGACATTCATTCAGTTCAATATGTCATTTTTTTGGAACATGATAAATATATTTGATAATGTTATGTGTATCTGATACTGTTACAAATTCAAAAGGTTAATAAACATTGATTTATACAAAATGTTAATTTATTTCAGTAATTCAATACATAAAATGAAATGCATATATTATATAGAGTCATTACAGAGTGATCTAGTTCAACTGTTTAATTATGTTAATGTTGATGATTATGGTTTACAGCCACTTAAAACCCAAAGGTCATTATCTCAGAAAATTAAAGTAGGGAGGATGAAAGGTTTGAGAGATAAAATATTACCTAAATCGGTATCAGAGGCTTCACCTTGTGTGGTTGTGAGAATCACAACCTCTATAAAAGCATATTACGGCTGCTGCAGTCCCCAGCGTGGTGCATATAGAGAAGGGAGGCTAGAGGGTTAAAAACCATGCTGCTGTACTCCATGAGACATCAAAGGGTGAGTAAAATATTGATTTATTAGTCAGTGCATTTCAGGGCTCCCTGGTCCCTTCCTCAGTATAAATCAATATAATATTGCCATGTTTCAGGGCATTTCAGGGAGGCCTGAAACACACTGACTAATAAATCAATATTATATTCACACTTTGATATCTCGTGGAATACGGCAATATGGAGCATTTGTTAACCCTTCATCCTCCCTACTTTAATTTTCTGAGATAATGGCCTTTGGGTTTTAATTCACTGTAAGCCATAATCATCAACAGTTAAAGAAATAAACACTTGAAATAGATCACTGTGTTTTTGTAATGACTCTATATAATATACGGTATATGTTTCTCTTTTTTGTATTGAATTACTGAAATAAATTAACTTTTTGATGATATTCAATTTCATTGAGATGCACCTGTACCTCCATATTCAGAGAGTCTAAGGAGTTGAACGTCTACAATTGGGGGCTCTTGTTCCTCTATAAACACCAAATATCATATATATTTTTTTACCAAGAGAAACACCCCTCTTTTACATTCTAAATACTTCACCAAAACAACAGAAAAAACTAAATCATCAGATATTTCACTTATGTTGGAGCCATGATCAAGGCTCAGAATATTCAAATGCAAAGAAAAGGGAAAATAAATCCCGATATAGTACAGGGAGGAGATGCACAAGTAGGGCAAAGAGATCTCAACAGCAAAAAAAAGTACAGGAATAAAGATGTTTTAATTTATGTGATAACCTACCTACACTGTGTTCCAAATTATTATGCAAATTGGTTTTAAGTGTCATAGGGTTGTTTTTTTGTTTTGTTTTTTATGAAACCCAGTGATGGTATTGTGTCTCAGAGTTCTTTGGATCACTGAAATCAATCTCGGATACCTGTGATAATTAGTTTGGCAGGTGAGCCCAATAAAAGGAAAACTGGGTGTTCCACAATATTATGCAGGCCACAGTTTTCAAGTAACATGAGAAAGAAAAAGGATTTCTCTGCTGCCAAAAAGCAACAAATAGTGCAGTGCCTTGACCAAGGGATGAAAACATTAGATATTTCACAAAAACATAAGCGTGATCATCGTACTGTGAAGAGATATGTGGCTGATTCTGAGCACAGACGTGTTCGTGCAGATAAAGGCAGAATGAGGAAGGTTTCTGCCAGGCAAGTTCATCGGATTAAGAGAGCAGCTGCTAAAAAGGCCTTACAAACCAGCAAACAGATATTTGAAGCTGCTGGTGCCTCTGGAGTCCTTCGAATCTCAAGGTGTAGGATCTTTCAAAGGCTTGCTGTGGTGCATTAACCTACTATTCGGCCACCCCTAAACAGTGCTCACAAGCAGAAATGGTTGCAGTGGGCCCAGACATACATGAAGACTAATTTTCAACCAGTCTTGTTTACTGATGAGTGCCGAGCAACCCTGGAAGGTCCAGATGGATGGAGTAGTGGATGGTTGGTGGATGGCCACCATGTTCCAACAAGGCTGCGACATCAGCAAGGAGGCGGAGGAGTCATGTTTTGGGTTGGAATCATGGAGAAACAGCTGGTAGACCCCTATAAGGTTCCTGAAGGTGTGAAAATTACCTCTGCAAAGTATATAGAGTTTCTGACTGAGAACTTTCTTCCATGGTACAAAAAGCAGAAACGTGCCTTCAGGAGCAAAATCATCTTCATGCATGACAATGCACCATCTCGTGCTGCAAAGAATACCTCTGTGTCATTGGCTGCTATGGGCATAAAAGGAGATAAACTCATGGTGTGGCCACCATCTTCCCTGACCTCAACCATATAGAGAATCTTTGGAGTATAATCAAGCAAAAGATCTATGAGGGTGGGAGGCAGTTCACATCAAAACAGCAGCTCTGGGAGGCTATTCTGACATCATGCAAAGAAATACAAGCAGAGACTCTCCAGAAACCCACAATTTCAATGGAATCAAAATTGTGAAGGTGAGATCAAAGAGGGGTTCCTATGTTAACATTTAATTTGGCCTGTTAGGGTGTTTTGAAGTTAAATAGCTTTTTATTTCAGTGAATGTGACCTCCTAATGCTGCAAATTCAACAAATGAGCATTTTCAGTTCTTTAAAACATATCAAATGTTTAGAAACTCTACTGTGCATAATAATTTGGAACAGTGCATTTAGAGGTTTTTTTTAATTTTTAAGATTATACTGTTATCATAGGGAGATTTCTTCAATAAAATTCGATGTATACTCTAATGGGTGATGACTTTTATTACACTGACTGTCATTTGCATCGACCATTTAGGAAAATCAGAGAAAAAGAAGATTTGCATAATAATTTGGAACACAGTGTACAAAGGGTGAAATATACATTTTAATCAAAGGATTATCATTCTGTCCCAAAAGATAGACAAATTTGAACTCTTATTGAATGTAAACACGTTCATACACAAATTAGCCATTGAAAGACATTTTGAAATTTTAAATAAAAAAATGCAAAAACAAAACAACAATGAAATCACACCAATTATAGTTATTAATGGCTTCTCTATTAATGATACAGTTACAGATCACTTTAAACATGGGGTTGTCCCGAAGTCTATTTTTATCTGCATGAACATAAGGTTAATTTTATATATACTTTTTATTGTTTAGTTTTGAAGGATTTTCAACATATACTGTATCTAAACACTATACAAAGATGTTAATTGAAAAAGTTGCTCTAAAAGGTCTGGAGCACGTCACATGCTTCAATATCATTAACGATATCGCCGAAACGTCATGTTTTTTTAATTGCTTAAACTATATAGTGTTGCGTTGTTGCGTGTAACCGAGTGATCTTGCAGTGAAAAATCGTTTGATCGTTCATCACAGATTTGAGATCCTGACCTCAAATCCTTCGTGCATCGTTCAATTAACCAACGTTCAATCTGCTGCATCGTTGTGTGACACCGCAGTAACGATCTTATGAACGACTTCGCCTATTCACAATATTGAACAAATATCATTCCTGGGTTGTGCAAACGATAACTACTCACCGCATCGTTGGCGCCTCGTTCACGACATCTAGACGTGTGACATCTCACCAACGATTTCGAAAGATTGTCCGAATGATCTCGTTCACGGGAGATCACTCGAGCGATCGTTAATGATATTGAAGCGTGTGACGTGGCCTTTAGGCTGTGTGCACACAATCCGGAGGCACGGAGTGATAGACTTTGTGTACTTGTCCATCTCTGCACGCTTACCTTATCTTTGTTAGTTGTGCTTTGCAAATCTCCCTCTGGTTCCTAAGGAGTCTTGTGGTACAACGTGATTGCCTTTGGGCAGAAAGGTCCAGGCTGTGGGTTTTCAGTTGTACGGCTAATGATATTCTAGTCTGTGTAGGAGCCATTAGAGTGCTGTGCAGTAAGAGATACTAGTCTGTACAGGAACCAGTAGGGTGCAGGTGTGGCTTTATTTTCCCTTTTCCTAAGTAGGATTACATATGTGCTTAACAGTATGTTAAACATTAACAAAAGATCAACATTATTTTAATTTTACAAAGGGGCCATATCTCCATTATGATTTTACTTAATCACATTATTCTATTAATGCAAGAAAAAACATCTATAAATTTTAGATGTCACTGAAATGATTTAGTGTAGCGCACAGTTAAAAGTCAACCTTTTCCATTCACACTGTAGCTTGTGATTATAATCAAGGATTGACGGAGCTTTTACTGCAAAGCAGCAATGGTGTACCCTAATGTATGGTGAGTCTTTATTTACTGCTGTGCAGAATTGCTTTACAAATATTTAAACAAAAACAATTCGTTTTTGTTTTTCTCTAAGTTGCCAACACTCTTTAGTCAAAACAATTCTTATGTTTAAGGCTACTTTCACATTACGATTTTTTAAAATCCGATGCTGTCCGATATAAATCGGACAGCATCGGATATAAACTGATCCCTGCAGTCGGATGCCAAATAGGCATCCGATCCGACATCTGCAGGATCAGTTGCTGTCATCAGACCTGTCAGCTGTTCTCCCCTGTGTCCCCCTCATCTCCCCTGTATGTCCCCCTATGTTTCCCCCTCTTCACCCCTGTGTGTCCCCCTTCTTGTCCCCTGTGTGTCCCCCTTCTTGTCCCCTGTGTAGCCCTCTCACGTCCCCCAGTGCTCTCCCTCATCTCCCCTGTATGTCCCCCTATGTTTCCCCCTCTTCACCCCTGTGTGTCCCCCTTCTTGTCCCCTGTGTTCCCCCTTCTTGTCCCCTGTGTGTCCCCCTTCTTGTCCCCTGTGTGGCCCCCTCACGTCCCCCAGTGCTCCCCCTCCTTTCCCCTGTCCTCCGGAATAAAAAAAAAAAAGTTTATTCTCACCTCCCCCCGAGCCCCCGCCGTCTTCCTGCAGGTTTCCGGTGGCTCCAGCAGGCTCCCGGTGTCAGCATAGGTCTTCCTCTGCTGTTCAGGACCTGCGGTGATGTCACAGTCACGTGACCGCGGGTTCACCATGGTAACCCGTGGTCACATGACTGTGACATCACCGCAGGTCCTGTGTACAGCAGAAGACCTCTGCAGACACCGGGAGCCTGCGGGAGCCACCGGAAACCTGCAGAAAGACGGCAGGGGCTCGGGGGAGGTGAGAATAAACTTTTTTTTTTTTTTTTAACCCTTGTGCTCCCAGTTAGGAGCAGTTTTACTGTATGGAGCATGCTCAGTACAGTAAAATAGGGTCCGAGGAGACATCAGATGTTTCCTCGGACCCTTCTCCATAGGGCCCCATGTTATAGGGATTGGGTCAGATCGGATGTGCACTAAATGCCATCCAATTCGCTCCGATCCAATTCTGTCAGATTTTATTATCGGTGCAAAAATCGGTGCAGGCGCCGATTTTTGCACCGATAATAAAATCGGACAGAATCGGATCGGACCAAATCGGATGCCATTTAGTGCACATCCGATTCGGTCCGATGCCCATAGGGCTGCATGGGGCCAAATTCGGATCCGATGCTGTCCGATTTTCATCGGACAGCATCGGATTTAGACAAATCGTAGTGTGAAACCAGCCTAAGACAACCAAGATACCAACTGGTCATAAAAAAATTAAGAGCCAGATAAACATTAGTTCCAATAACTAAGGTTAATAGTATGAAATATTATCCATTACACAAAACAGTCACAATTGACATCCATTTTGTATATTTGATTTGCTTTCTGCTTTTCACATTAAAATTAATAGAACCTAAATTAAAGTATGTTCAAATAAACTCTTGATAGTCAAACTGAATAATCAGGTTCAGCAAGACTGTGTGGCTGAGGAATCATCCAGTGGACCTCTTGTCCTCAGTGTGACTCTGAGCTGGGGTATATCAATGCAGATAATAGGACTAAAGGCCCCATTACACGCAATGATATCGCTAACGATATCGTTGCAACATCACCAGTTTTGTGACATTGCAGCAACCTTGTAACGACGCCGCTGCGTGTGATATGTACCAACGACCAGCGATCAGCTCGCTGATCGCTGATCGTTGGTAAATGGCCAGGACCATTTTTTGATCGTTGGTCTCCTGCTGAGCGGCCAGCATCGGTGTGTTTAAAGTGAAAATCCGCTGCAACACTAGACGTGATTTGGGTGATTACGAAAACAATAGGATATATCGTTGGCAATTTAAGAAAAATCCAACCAATCCGTCTAACCCATCTAATCCAGATAACCCCTCGAATATCCCGAAAGAACCACGTAGGGACTCGATATCTTCTTTATCATCCAATGCTGAGAGTGTAACTCAAGATGAGCATGAGAATGGTCAACCTGATAGGACTTCAGGGAAATCAAAGAACCGTCCATCACCTGAGAATGAGAGTGATAATAAGAAAAAACATAAGGAGAAAAATCAGGTAATTAACCTCTCCCAACATGTGTTGACTGATGGTCAACTTGCAGTCCTACAGAGAGGATTAACCTTTTCTCCTTCTCAGCCTATGGACCCATTCATTACTATTAAAGATGTTCATCTCTTTGCTAGGAAAGTCATTCTTAAGAAACTACACTATAAGTCGGATAACAACATGGTTACTGAAGAAGAACGAAGAACTCTACAGACCTTAGAATCCCTGCAAAAAGAAAGTGATACTCCTGTTGAAAAGGGTAAGTTTCTAAGTGGCATTTTTGGTAGATCGAGAAGTTTTCCAGCACTGAGTACCTGTCCAAGTGTGGACATCTTCACTAAAATGGTCACGAAAGATATTGAGGAACTTGCCCAGAAACGCAGTTGGTATCACAATCTAGACAGGGATGAAAGAGTAGCCTTGGACCAACTCAAACGGTTGGACGATGTTGTATATAAGCCTGCCGATAAAGGGGGAAACGTGGTTATCTGGCCTAAAGATATGTATATCAGACAGGTACGAAAACTATTGAATAATCCAGATTGCTACAAAAAATTATCTTCTAACCCCCTTGTGCAGTATAAGAAAGACTTGATTGATATCTTGTGTATGGCATATGAGAAGGGTATTATCACTAAAGAGATCTTGAAATATATGGAGAGGATGGAGCCTAAATTAGCCACGTTCTACATCCTACCGAAGGTCCACAAAAATATTGTGGACCCTCCTGGTAGACCTATTGTTTCTGGGAATGAAGGATTATGTGAGCCCATTTGTAAGATGCTGGATATGTACTTGAAAACCCTTAGCCATGTCCTTGCCTTCTTACATTAAGGACACTAATGAGGCCTTACAGCGATTGGATGGTATACAACTGACGGAAAATTCTATGTTGGTGACAGTGGACGTTGAGTCCTTGTACACCTCAATCAGACATAATGATGGGATTGAGGCAACTCGATGGTTTTTGAAAGCAAGTAATGTTGATTCAGAGATGTCTGAGTTATTGCTAACCCTCTTGGATTTTATCCTCACACATAATTGTTTCACATTCGATGGTCAAGTCCATCTGCAATTACAGGGTACCGCGATGGGGGCTGCCTGTGCCCCCTCTTATGCAAATTTGTTTTTGGGGCATGGGAAAGGGAGATCTTTGTCAGTAACCCCATCGCGGACATTGAGAAAGTTCTAGGATGGATGAGATACATCGATGATGTGCTGTTTGTGTGGGAGGGATCTCAGGGGGAACTTAGTGATCTCATGACTAGACTGAATGCTAATAGTAAGAACATAAGGTTGACATACAAGAGTGGCAGAAAGGTGGATTTCCTGGATATTGCCATTGGAACTTTGGACGATGGTAGATTGACGACTGATATTTATCGTAAAGAGACGTCTACCAATTTGATTTTGAGTGCTGATTCGTCACATCTCCCATCGACAATCAGAGGTATTCCAGTAGGTCAGTATGTTAGGGCAAGGAGAATTTGCTCTCAGGAACACACTTTTGAGTTACAATCAATGGATCTCAGGCAGCGGTTCGAAGAGAGGGGGTACAGTAGGAGAGCAATTAAGAATGGCTATGCCAAAGCCAAGGGCTATCTGAGACAAGATCTACTGAGAGGCACACAGAGGAGGGTGAAACCACAGGAACAGTTCCCGCGTTTGATCACAACGTATAACAAACAATGGAAAGAACTAAGTACAATAATTGGTAAACACTGGAATATCCTGTTGAGTGACCCTGTTCTGCAAAAATGTATCTCAGAAAAACCTCTAGTGACAGCTAGACGCTCTAGGAACCTGAGAGACACTTTGGTTAGAAGCCATTTTGTTCGCAACACAAGTCACAAGAAGCATTGGCTAGATGTGAGAGGATGTTTTCCTTGTTGTGGTTGTAAGGCCTGCTCGAATATTGTAAAGAGCAAGACCTTCCACAACTGGGACAACACTCGGACGTATGATATACGCCATCACATTACCTGCTCCACAGTTGGGGTCATATACATGGCTGAATGCCCATGTAAAAAAATTTATGTTGGGATGACCACCAGGGAACTGCGAGTTAGAACAAGGGAACACGTCCTTGACATTGAGAAGGGCGCGTCAGTCGAAAACCCAGCCTCTTTGAAAACGATTCCTAGACATTTCCATCGAATGCATAACAGTAACTCTAGTCTCCTTAAGGTAGTGGGAATAGACAAGGTGTCTTTGGGTCCACGGGTGGTAATTTGGGTAGGACTCTCGGGCAGGTGGAGAGTAAGTGGATTTATAGGCTAAACAGCATAGTCCCTTACGGCCTGAACGAAAACTTTGGTTTTGGCGCATTCTTGTAAATTATACGTTACTTTGATGGCTCTATTTTGTTCTTTATGTTGCGCATTTTGATTGACTGCGGCTTGGATCTATATGTTTTGATTTTAATTGATTTTAATACTTTTTTTTATTCTCTTCTAGTATATGTTATTTATTCACTATTTGTCAAAATAATGGATCATAATTTGGACGTCTGGACTTTTTGGGAAGATTGAAGCTCGGATCGAGAAGAAATGAAGATTCTGTCTTTATGGCAATCTGTTTACACATACTTGCACCTTATTGCACATTATGCATAGTGTTATTAATTACTGGATCTTTTTATTCACTCATTGTTGTATATCTATACTGTAGCATATTGTATTATATATATATACTTTTATGTATTTATATGCACATTATCACTTTATTTTGATGTACCATGGTTACAATATAATTCAGGTAATAGTAATATAAAAAAAAAAAAAAAAAAAAAAAAAAAAAAAAAAATTTTTTTTTGTAAATTTCTACTTGCATTAGCATTTTAGGTATTCACTTGTATTCTATTTAGATTATTATGGCTGTAGTCACATTTTTCTATGTTGGTATTATTTCTTTTCTCTCTTTCTTTTCCCTCTTCCCTATATATCTGTTCTTGTGCTGGCAATTTAGCTCCGCTCTGGTACTTCCCACTCCTCCTCAGAGCGCTTTGGATACGGGCTCCCTCTAGACGTGCACACTTCCTGTTATTTGGCCCGCAGCGTCTGCGGCGTCATATTGACGCTCTGGAGGCTTGCGATCCACGGACCGGAGGTGTGCGCGATCACGTGATGAGGGTTGTCACGTGATTCATAGCGCCGGAAAGGGGGCGGAGTTTGAGGAACGCGCACTGCAGAGTGGAGCCGCCATTAGGCTGCCAGACGCCAGTATAAAAGGCTGCAGTTACAGTCTCATGGCTGGCAGCTGGTATAATCTACCCCCCCTGAGGAAGGTCAGCAGACCGTAACGCGTAGGGGCCACAGGGGCTACGGCACGAGCACTTATCACACTGCACTAATGTAGGTATTACCTCACTATTGATGCTAGATTGCTTGCATTTATATCAATGGTACAGTGTATTTATTGTGTGGATTGAACCTTTAAGTTACCTTGGGCGGTCATTTCTTAGCAGGGGGCCAATTTTAGGCACTCTCCTGTTTGGATACATCTAAAATAATTGCTCATTAAGGTTTTGAACTGAGGGTTTATATCAGCATAGATATATCTGTAAAATGTCAGTTTGGGCTTAATGAAAGCATAGTTAATCTGGGCATTTGAGATAAGAGATTGAAGGCTATATATGTCCGAATGTTTTGGTTTTTTCCAACACGGATGAGATATTTTTAGCAATTTCAGTATATTGAAAATGGTGTAATTATACTGCAGATTTGTGAGTGTTGCTCTCCGGCCCCTTCAGCATGCTGTGAGGCACTGTTCTCTTGGTAAAACCTCTGTAATACATTTTCTCCATAATTACACTATTCTTTGTTGTCTCCATTGTGTAAAAATTTATTGATGTCATTAAGCTATGACCTTTGGTTTTAAAGCTTGATAATAAAAATTGTGATTTTTAAGATACCCTGATTCCGTTTGGAATTTGTTTGATGTTATAAGTTGGGGTGGACTACACCTATGGATATGTGATTAAACTAGACAGTATATGTATAGGGAATAGCTAATGGCTGACTGTGAATAGCAGGGCTGTCTGCACAGCTAAAAAAGACATGGCAGAAACTGCTTATGAATCTAAAGAAAATGGAGAAATCTTAGCTTAAAGCAGTGGTCACTGCGTCAAGAGCCCGATAACCACGTGACGGTCTATCTCATTATATCGGGTCCTAGCCATGTGCCTCTCTTGTGGTGTAATGCTGTATGTGTGGGTTTGCATGCCTCTATATACAATTAAAACCAGCTGTGAGGGGTGAACCCACACATACAGCATTAAACCACAAGAGAGGCACACGGCTAGGACCCGATATAATGAGAAAGACCGTGACGTGGTTATCGGGCTCTTGACGCAGTGGCCACTGCTTTAAGCTAAGATTTCTCCATTTTCTTTAAAATCATAAGCAGTTTCTGCCATGTCTTTTTTCCTTATGTCTTTTTTAGCTGTGCAGACAGCCCTGTTATTCACAGTCAGCCATTAGCTATTCCCTATACATATACTGTCTAGTGTTGCAGCGGATTTTCACTTTAAATGTCAGTCTTTTTCTTGCTCGCACCTAGACATAAGGTTCTGCCAGTCCTTTACTATGTATTAGCATCGGCATGTGTGACAGCAGGAGACCAATGATCAACAACCTCCCAGCGCCGCACAGTGCACACTTGGACGCTGGTAACCAGGGTAAACATCGGGTAACTATGCACAGCACTCTGCTTAGTTACCCAATGTTTACCCTGATTACCAGCGTTCTCGCTGGTCCTCACCGCTGGTGAGCCTGCCTATGTGACAGCTCACCAGTGATCAGATAGCGATGTCCCAGCAATCCCGATCGTTGGTGGGATCGCTGGGACATCGCAGCGTGTAATGGGGCCTTAAGGCAGAGGTGGAGATTATCCTCCAGTATCAGTGCTAGTTTCACTTAAATGTACATGCTCATGAAGCTGAAAAGTATGGCAGAGCAGAGAGCCACTGACTCACACCCCGCAATACCTTTGCCCGCCACCAGCCTATCAGAGGCCAGTAACAGAGAACAATGTCACAGACAGTGTATTGACATCCCTGTTTGACTTCTATCCCGACAACCATTAGTTCCAATAACTAAAGTTAAAAGCATGAATTATTATCAATTATAGAAGAAAAGTGCAGGGCTCTCATGTGCAGGGCATTGCAGGAGCTTAGGTATCCATGGTTATGACTAGAGATGAGCAAATTTTCCTGAACATGTTCGTCAATTTCAAATTCAATCGAACATTGTGGATTTGGTTCGGGATCAGAAACACGAGCAATTTAGCAAAAAATTGGTGAACGTTTCTTTGTTCATTATTAACTGATCAGATTAAAAAAAATCATTACTACTTTTAAGAGATGCTTTTCTTCTATCTTTTCATCTTTTCACAGCGTAGGATAGAAGGTGGAATGCGTTTGATGAGGGGATGGGGTGGAGAGAGATCAGAGTGGTATTGGACTCCATTTTTATTTCCCCAGCATTTTTTGTTTAGCTTTTCCTGGTGATCAGCCAATCTAGGTGCATAAAACATCCACAAGTTGAAGACAGAAGCGCTTGTGCCATTGGCTGCTTTGCTTCATTGGATGCCAAATTCACATGTCCTTCGGGATATAAGAACCCATTATTTGCCATCGTAGCCATTTTCAGAGTGCTACTGCTTAGGGACAGTGCTGCTGCCACTCCATGCTGCTCCATCCGTGGTACACAAATAAAGCTAGATGCTGTCATGTGTTGACTGCTTTGCAGTCCATTTGTGCTGCTGTTGTGATTAAATGCATTTTTTTCCTTAGTCTATGGTGTGTGCTGCAGCTCTGCAGGTAAAGGGGTAAGTCATAGCATTAGGTGGAGGTGGAAGGGAGTGTTTTAGGAATCAGATCTCCACTCCCTTCACCTTCAGAGGTACCTTCCGAAACACGGCTAGTCTGGGACCCAAAGTTCAGGGCCAGACAAGCTCCCCTGAACGCCCTTACCATCTTGCCTCTTGATTCCTTATCCATTATACCATCCCGTGACAGATGCTCCATCGCTTTTTAGATAGAATAGGAGGGTGAGAGGGCCCACCTGGACACAGGCATTTCACCTTACGGAGTTGGCAGTCACTGGTTTAGGGCAAAAAAATGCTTTTTTTGTAGAAACTAAAGGATTTCACAATCACCGATTAGAGGCCAAACACAGCCTTTTTAGGGGAAACAATAAGATTTGCTAATCAGTTGCTGTATGCAAAAAAAAAAAAGCGGCTTTGGCAATGCACACAGATTTAGTAATCACACTTGGTTCTCAACAAAAATATATATAAAGGGTGATTATATATATATATAACGCAAATTGAACTGCACAAACATTTATTTAGGGAATGTAGCCCATATAAAAGTTATACTAGGCATTTAACATGATGATGAAAAATTATTTTATTTGAATTTTTTGGCAAATGTGGGTACATTGGTGCACTTTTGATGTGACCTGTTCCTTGGTGCAACATTACACCCTACTTGAATATTAAAGCCAGTCCACTGACTTAATTGACAGCACTCCATAGGTTAAAGAGATCTCTGCCTAAAATCTGTGCGCTCCAAGTGCTAGTGCGGCCGTGCACACAGTGTGGCTGCCGTGTCAGTGTGGCTGTGCACACAGTTTGGCTGCGGCGTCAGTGTGGCTGTGCACAAAGTTTGGCTGCAGTGTGTCGTGCACACAGTTTGGCTGTGGTGTCAGTGTGGCTGTAAACACAGTTTGGCCAAATACGACCTGTCTTGCACGCACCCTCTGCAATAATAAAGGTTTTCTCTCTAAAAAAATAAAAAAATTAAAAGCTCTCTTAAAGGAATGTTTAAAGTTCATTTTAAGGTTTCTGAAGTTCACAGCTGCTGGCATATCTGAGACTCTTCCGAAGGTTCACAGCCTGCAGGTGTCCGAACACCTGGAAACTCAAAGAAGCTTAAAAACTTTTTTCAGTGCTCCAATGAATTTACTGTGTTGAAAGAAACTGGTAGACCTGATGGCTGTGAACCTATAGGTAAGTAGGGTACTCAGCAACTGAGTCTTCTGGCGAGCGTTTTGACCTCGAACATTCAAGGAAAGTTTTATGGATAGTCTAAAGTTTTGAACATTTTTCAGAATACAGACAGCTGAGTTTGTTGACTTTTAGGCTACGATCACACATTTACGTATTTTGTTGCACTTTTTTGTGCGCGTTTTTTGCCGCGATCTTCGGCTGCACAAAAAAGTGCAACAAAATACGCTTCCACACACCGTGCTTTTTTCTGCCCATAAGCGCAGGTGATGTCACAGAGGGGAGGAAGAATCCTGAATCCTCCTCCCCTCTGTAACATGTGTGACAGCCCCCATTTGATTTCACATATCACATGTCCGCGAACGGCCAATCAGCGTCCGGAACGTCACTCTGACATCATGGCAGGTCCTAGCTGGTCAATTCCTGCTGCAGCTCCCGGCTCCTGAACACCCGTTGGAGGGTAAGTATTTCACTCTTTATTATTTTTCATACATTTGCTTTATTTAACTTTGATTTCGCAGTGTATATTAATACACTGTGAAATCTAATGGGGGCAGTCATGCATGTCACAGAGGGGAGGAGGAAGCAGGATTCTTCCTCCCCTCTGTGACATCAGATCCAGCAGCACCCGCCCTTATAGGAAAAAGCACCAGCACTGCTGCGCAAAGAATTGACATGGTCATTTTTTTATGCAGGCGCTTTTTTCTATAAAAGCGCGGCGTATTTTTACACAGTGTCTGTACAGCAAAGTGAATTTCCCATTCACTTTGCAGGCAGACAAAAGGCACATTGCGTATTTTGAAAAGCGCGCGCAAAAAAAAGAGCGCAAAAATATGCAATGTGTGAACGCAGCCTTAAGTAAATTATTCAGATTTCCGATTACGAACTGAACGTTCGTGACAAATTTGAAATTGGCAAACTTGTTTGAAAATGTTTGCTCATCTTTACTCACCAGAGGTCCATGTGTGAAGAAACCTGGGTTTTGGGCTGCTGCCTGAGGTAGGTGCAAGAAAGTGGTAGAAGAGAGAAGAGTGGTGTAGAAGGGAAAACAGGGTCCAGCTGGAGGAGCAGGCTTGTCATCCTGATACTCCCATACAAATGGAGTGGGATGTATGTTATACAGTTAGGGCCAGAAATATTTGGACAGTGACACAATTTTGGCGAGTTGGGCTCTGCATGCCACCACATTGGATTTGAAATGAAACCTCTACAGCAGAATTCAAGTGCAGATTGTAACGTTTAATTTGAAGGGTTGAACAAAAATATCTGATAGAAAATGTAGGAATTGTACACATTTCTTTACAAACACTCCACATTTTAGGAGGTCAAAAGTAATTGGACAAATAAACATAACCCAAACAAAATATTTTTATTTTCATATTTTGTTGCGAATCCTTTGGAGGCAATCACTGCCTTAAGTCTGGAACCCATGGACATCACCAAACGCTGGGTTTCCTCCTTCTTAATGCTTTGCCAGGCCTTTACAGCCGCAGCCTTCAGGTCTTGCTTGTTTGTGGGTCTTTCCGTCTTAAGTCTGGATTTGAGCAAGTGAAATGCATGCTCAATTGGGTTAAGATCTGGTGATTGACTTGGCCATTGCAGAATGTTCCACTTTTTTGCACTCATGAACTCCTGGGTAGCTTTGGCTGTATGCTTGGGGTCATTGTCCATCTGTACTATGAAGCGCCGTCCAATCAACTTTGCAGCATTTGGCTGAATCTGGGCTGAAAGTATATCCCGGTACACTTCAGAATTCATCCGGCTACTCTTGTCTGCTGTTATGTCATCAATAAACACAAATGACCCAGTGCCATTGAAAGCCATGCATGCCCATGCCATCACGTTGCCTCCACCATGTTTTACAGAGGATGTGGTGTGCCTTGGATCATGTGCCGTTCCCTTTCTTCTCCAAACTTTTTTCTTCCCATCATTCTGGTACAGGTTGATCTTTGTCTCATCTGTCCATAGAATACTTTTCCAGAACTGAGCTGGCTTCTTGAGGTGTTTTTCAGCAAATTTAACTCTGGCCTGTCTATTTTTGGAATTGATGAATGGTTTGCATCTAGATGTGAACCCTTTGTATTTACTGTCATGGAGTCTTCTCTTTACTGTTGACTTAGAGACAGATACACCTACTTCACTGAGAGTGTTCTGGACTTCAGTTGATGTTGTGAACGGGTTCTTCTTCACCAAATAAAGTATGCGGCGATCATCCACCACTGTTGTCATCCGTGGACGCCCAGGCCTTTTAGAGTTCCCAAGCTCACCAGTCAATTCCTTTTTTCTCAGAATGTACCCAACTGTTGATTTTGCTACTCCAAGCATGTCTGCTATCTCTCTGATGGATTTTTTCTTTTTTTTCAGCCTCAGGATGTTCTGCTTCACCTCAATTGAGAGTTCCTTTGACCGCATGTTGTCTGGTCACAGCAACAGCTTCCAAATGCAAAACCACACAACTGGAATCCACCCCTGACCTTTTAACTACTTCATTGATTACAGGTTAACGAGGGAGACGCCTTCAGAGTTAATTGCAGCCCTTAGAGTCCATTGTCCAATTACTTTTGGTCCCTTGAAAAAGAGGAGGCTATGCATTACAGAGCTATGATTCCTAAACCCTTTCTCCGATTTGGATGTGGAAACTCTCATATTGCAGCTGGGAGTGTGCACTTTCAGCCCATATTATATATATAATTGTATTTCTGAACATGTTTTTGTAAACAACTAAAATAACAAAACTTGTGTCACTGTCCAAATATTTCTGGCCCTAACTGTATATGGTTTTTATGCTGTATATATTGTTTATGTATTATTTATTTTTTATCCACCTTCTTCTTTTTCATCATGTGCCAGCTTATTATTTTCATTACTATTTTCCTCTTCCATGACCCTCAGCTTTAACATCTTTTTTTATTTGCAGCAGTACTGTGGCCCTTTAATTCTCCCTGCCTGCAGCTCATCTGGATTGCATACACCTTCAGGTAACGTCACATGTTGAGGCGCATGGTGGTGTCGCACCCTGGACACCCGGTTTGGAGATCATTCTCTGTGGCACCCGGTAATAAGGCACTGGGCTTTTTATTGGTGCAGCACATCTCTTTCCATCTATATAAGATCTTCCTAGTTTCCCCTCCACAGCCCTTCCTGAGGAAGCGACAAGCGAAACACACAATGTAGTGCATGATTATTCTTTCATCATTTTCTATTGATAAGTTCTGTTTTTTTCTATTTATTTTTGTTGTCTTGATTTTGGGTATTTAGATCATGTGCTTTGGTGACCTTCTGCTCCTCTAGCCTATTTTCCATGTCTATGTTATGTGTTGTTTATACTTCTTTATTTTTTGCACCAATAAATTGACAACTAATGCTACATTTGGTACATTTATTTATTTAGATTTTACTGGAATGTTTTTGTCATTTTATATGATGTTACACTATGGAAGATTTTCATTCTTTGGCATAATTTTTGGTATTTCCTTTTTCTGATATCCCACCATTCTGATATATATTTCACCCATCCATAGTATCATGTCCCCCTTCTGCTACTGTTCTCTAAGACATTAAAAATGTAATAATATAATAATAATACATTCTACTCACCTTCCACTGCTCTCACAACACGCCACATCCTCCTCTGTAGCCAGCACAGAAGTCAGAGGCTGACATCGATGTACCTGCTATGGCGACACATGTTACATGGCAATGTCGATTTCAGCTGCCAATATATGCAAAAAGGTAATGAGTTTTATTTATACAAATTAAGTAATAATAAGAAGACATCAAAAGTACAAAGTATGTGCCTCCTCCTCCATGCAGCAGCACACACACAGACCTGGGACCTCGAGTGCACAGAGGAATGGGGCCACAGCAGAGAAGGCACAGGAGAGAGGACGAGTGCCTGCTGCACCAGGGACTGGCCGCTCACCACAGAAGCTGACAGGAGGGAGTCAGACACAGAGCAAAGGAGAGGTGAGAGCTGTACCCTGTCCCTCCACCCCTGGACAGAGGACATCACAGGCTGAGCTGGCTGGGGAGCTGTCTCCCCCTATACTGCACCCTTATCAGGCTCAGGAAACTGAAGTGTGCCCCCCACTACTACCCCCAGGGAGACATGAGAGAGGGGCTCCTTCCAGCTTAGTGCCCCAGGACATTATGCCCACCATCACTACATCTCATGGCCTCCCCACACAGGCTCCTGTTAGGTCCCTGGGCTCTGATGACTGTATAACTGCCTCTGAGCTGAGAGCGCAGCTGAGTGCCTTCCCTACAAAGGCTGACATGGAGTGCTATATACAGCGTCTGGAGGCAGTGTGCAGGAGTGAAGTGGGGTCCCTTAAGGAAGACGTGTCCCACCTTACCCCCACTGTCTCTGCATTAGAAGCTAAAGTGGAGTCGCTTTCCTCACAATTGCAAAGTCAGCAACAACTCCTGGACCTACACTCAGAGACTTTCAATGTGGTTCTAGATATGCTAGAGGACTCTGAGAACAGGAACCGGAGGAATAATATCAGGCTCCGTGGGATCCCTGAGTCCGTAGCCCCACGTGACCTTTCCTCAGCCCTCCATGGCATTTTCAATTCTCTCTTAGGGAGGTCACCCACTGAACACATTGAAATTGACAGAGCCCATCGCTCGCTCGGCCCAAAGAACCCCGATACATCTAAGCCGAGGGACGTCATTTGTAGGATTCACTACTTCCAAATTAAGGATGACATCATGCGTAAGGCGAGGTACCACGATGTTATTGACTTTAATGGGTCTGATGTCCTTCTCTTGTCTGACCTCTCACGCTTCACCCTGGCTAAACGGAGGGCTCTGCGCCCCCTCCTGGAGGTGTTGCGGGAAAATGAGATCCCCTACAGCTGGCGTTATCCATTTCAATTAGAAGTACGCAGTGACAAAGGACTGATAATTTTGAGATCCCCGTCAGATCTCCAGAACTTCACCGCTGAACTGGGCCTACCCATGGTCACATTGGGAGACTGGCCTCGCCTTACTGCGTCTGACCTATGGGGCCCACGCCGTACTGGAGGACCCCCCGCCGGGTCGCTGAGAAAGAAGAAACGGGGCTCCCGCCGTAGACGTGCCTCCGTTACTCATGCTGATGACACTTGATCACCTAATTCAGACCTTATGATCACTACTGCCCTTTTTCTCTTTTTGCTTTCTTGCCGCCTACATTGTCCCTCCATGTTGCCGGGCTCCCACGGGGGCTTGGTCGTGACTTTGCTTTAGTCTGTTTATTATGGATGGATTAGAGCCGAATGTTTCGTAGCGGTGACATTTCTATTTATGAATGTCCACCTATTTCAATTGACTCCTCATGTACTGTGCTCAACTGTTGCACTACCGCATTAATGTGCTAATGTTATTCTATGTTGGCTAACGCCGCTCTTTCTCCTGAAATGTGACTTTTGATGATACCCCTTCGGGGGCTTGTTGTGACTCTGCTGATTTCGACAAATGTTCTTGGCCCATGATCCGCTGTTATGTTTGTTAACAATGTTTATGTTACCAGGGTCATGGGCCTATTGGGTAGAGTTGGATTTTTTCTTTTTTGCTGCAGGGGTTCGGCTGGTTGCTCTCTGCTCAATCACCTCCCCACTTTGTGTGTCTCTGACACTACTTCTCAGAGTTTTCTCTGATATTGTCCTGTACCCTTGAGGCCTAGTGGCTTCCTGGTTTTTCTCTTTCTTTTTGGTCGGAACCCTGTCTTCCGGCTGAACTACTCTCTTTCCTTGGTGCTTTACTTTCTCTGTTTCCATCTCTCCCCACTTCCCACCCCTCCCACTCCTTTCCGACCTGATTGTACCACCCGCAGGCCCGATAGTTCCTATGACATCCCTACAACTCTGCTCGCTTAATGTCAGGGGGTTTAATGTCCCAGAAAAGCGATCGAAGGTTTTATATGGTATGCATAAGAAACGGGTTGACATACTTCTGCTGCAGGAGACACATTTCCGATCAGACAGAATCCCTAAGCTTAACCATAGATACTACACACAGTGGTTCCATGGAAGTAACTCTGACTCCAAGTCTAAAGGAGTCAGCATTGCATTGCACAAGTCTTTACAGGCTCAGGTAGTTGCCTCTAAAGCTGATTCTAATGGTCGATTTGTGTTTTTGAAGCTTAAAATTGCCCATGATTTGTTCACCATAGCTAACATTTATCTTCACAATCAAGACCAGGTCCGAGCGTGCAGAAAGTACCTACAGGACCTCTCGGCCTTTGCGGAAGGCTATGTGATTATGGGAGGGGACTTCAATATGGTGTTGGACCGCGCTGTGGATTCCTCTTCGGGCAGGTCGGCGGTGTCCCTCTCACAGCTGGAGAGATTACAGCGGGCCCTGACAGACTCAAGGTTGGTAGATGTATGGAGGTTACTACACCCCACTACCCGGGATTATACCTACTTCTCCACAGTTCATAATTCCTATAGTAGATTGGATTATTTTTTGGTCAGCCACGGGCTCCTGTCTCTTGACCCAAAGTCTGACATCGACACGATGTTGTGGTCAGACCATGCCCCAGTTTTGCTCTCCCTTCGGCTGCCGAGCCTTTCTCCGAGAGAATGGACCTGGTCCTTAAACCCTGGTCTCCTTGGAGATCTAATGTGTCAGGCGGCCGTGCGAACAGCAATCTCGGACTTTCTAGATTTTCACAAACATGACCCCACGGCCATCCCATACCAATGGGAGGCTTTGAAAGGAGTTATACGGGGAGTATTCATACAACAGGGGGCCCGGCTGAAGAGAGAGAGGGAGACTAACATTGTGGGTTTGTTGACTCGTATCCAAACTCTGGAGTTGGATCATAAACGGACTAGAGATGCTGGGGTGCTGGCTGATCTCCTCCGGGCACGCTGTGAGTTGAGTGCCTTGTTGGACACGACGTTAGCACGACAGAGGGACCGCTTTCATAAATTTCTGTACAAGTACTCTGATAAACCCGGGAGAGCTCTGGCGAGGTTTTTGCACCCCTGTGCCCCCACCACTTATATCCCTACCATAAGGTCTGCTGCGGGTGAACTGGTCCATTTTCCAGAGGAGATTGTGGACTCATTCAGAGCTTATTATGACTCTCTCTACAATTTAAGCGGCCCGTTGTCTGATATGTCCCCTTCCGAGTTTCAAGCACGGGTGGACGACTACATCCGGGATACTGAGCTCCCGCCTATGTCGGTGGAGGAGTCTGAGGCCCTGGAGAGTCTCCTCTCGGAACAGGAGGTTTTAGACACAATAAAATCTTTGGCTAATGGTAAAAGCCCTGGTCCCGTCGCCTTCTATAAGTTATATGCAAATTCCCTGGTCCCCTTCATGACCAAACTGTTTAACTCCATCTCGGCTAGCTGCCCCTTTGCCCCCCAATCGCTGATGGCCACAATCACCGTGATTCCTAAACCGGGAAAAGATCCCCTATTATGTGCAAGCTATAGGCCCATATCCCTCATTAATGTGGATGTGAAGGTGTTCGCGAAAGTGTTAGCTGGTAGACTGAACCCTATTCTCCCTGGGTCCATCAATAGTGATCAGGTGGGCTTTGTACCACACAGGGAGGCCAAGGATAACACGGTGAAGACATTGCTTCTAACTTCGTACATGCGCACGGGGAAGTAACCAGCATGCTTATTATCTATTGACGCTGAGAAGGCGTTTGATCGCCTAGGCTGGACCTTTCTACGTGCCTCCCTGAAGCAACTGGGAGTGGGACCTACCATGTTAGAGAGGATTTTTGCTCTGTATCATAGGCCTACGGCCCGTCTTAGAGTGAATGGCACCCTTTCCCCGCCCATTGACATAAGAAACGGGACCCGTCAGGGTTGCCCCCTCTCCCCCTTACTTTATATCCTTGCGATGGAGCATCTGGCAGTGGCATTACGGAAGACACCTGATATTGAGGGTCTACGGATTGGCCAACATGAGTTTAAGATATCCCTGTATGCGGATGATTTATTGCTATACATTGCCAACCCGACTGTGGCTTTCCCTGTACTCCTCAGGGAGTTCCGTAGGTTCGGGGAGGTCTCAAATTTTAGAGTCAACTACTCCAAGACAGAGGCGCTCAATATCTCCCTGCCTGATGATCTGGTCTCTCGGCTCCAGGCGTCCTTCTCTTTTAAGTGGCAGACCGATGCCTTAAAATATTTAGGAGTCTTAATACCCGCTGACATTAGCGCAACATATGCTCTGAACTATGTCCCGCTCCTGCAGAAAACTATCTCAGACCTTAAACGGTATAGCAGACCTCAGCTATCTTGGTTCGGTCGGGTGGGAGTGATCAAAATGGATATTTTACCCCGATTCCTCTATCTCTTTCAGACAGCTCCAGTGCAGGTTCCGGATTGCTTTTTCAGGTGCCTGCAATCGGCTATCAATAGCTTTATTTGGGGTACTAGGAAACCACGGACTCGGTTCTCAGTACTAGTGAGACCCAAGACTAAAGGGGGGTAGGCCTTCCTGATTTTAAACGTTATTATCAGGCAGTCTTGCTCTCTAGGATTGTCGACTGGAGGTTCAGTGATGCTCATAAACAGTGGGTGCTCTTGGAGAAACTTTTATCGCCCTCTTCTTTATACTGGCTGCATTGGCTGGGGGGGACTGGACACCCACCTGTGTCGAGTTTTGCTCCACTCACACAGATTGTTTTGAAGTTTTGGGATAGATCCTATGTGAAATTACGCCTGACCTCTCGACTGAGCAGACTGAGTCCCCTTTTTGACAATCCGGCCTTTCCCCCAGAAATGAATAGGTCTACGTATCTGTGTTGGTCATGACTTGATGGGGTGGGACTGGGTCAGGTGAGGGATAAGCTTGTGGGGCTCTCCAGCATGCGGGGGTTACGGGGCCCTGGTCTTACGACACCGCTGTCCTGGCTGGAGTTTCTGCAATTGCGAAGCTTTCTCTCCAGTGTGCCGATGGGGGCGCTGACGCCATTTGAGTCCCTGATGCTCCCTACCGAGGGTCCCTCTCACGTGGTTTCGGTGCTCTATGGCCTGGTCTTGAATTCACTTCCTCCTACCACACTTGGATTTATGGAGGCTTGGGAGAGGGACCTGGGGATCACCTTTTCTGAGGCGGATAGTTTGAAAATCTTTACTCTTGCACATAAGATGACAATGTCCAGTCAGGCGCAGGAGAGGAATTATAAATTACTGACACGCTGGTACAGGTGTCCCACCCTTCTCCACAGGATTAACCCGGAGAACTCGGACGCCTGCTGGAGATGTGGCTCTGCCACGGGCTCTATGCTTCATATTTGGTGGTCCTGTGGTCCCCTGCAACCCTTCTGGAACTCAGAGTTCGATGCCTTTCATTTGATGACTGGGGTCCGTCTCCCCAAATGGCCCTACTGTCCCTGATACCCAGTTCGATAGTTTCCGTCAAAAAGGGGATTCTGAGATTCTGCCTAATAGCTGCCAGAGCAGTTATTCCCCGGCATTGGAGGTCCACTGAGGTCCCCTCCACAGTGGAATGGATAGCTGAAATGGATAGATTACATCGTCTGGAGTCACTGGTGGCGGGTGATGGTGATGCTGCATATGAACAGGGACGCACCTGGTTCCTCTGGCAGTCCTTCAAGGAGAGCACAGGGTTCCTTACTTGGCTGCATACATATTCGTAATTGTCAACTCGTGGGCGTTTAAATTGCTGGGTCTCCCTTACCCCCCCCCCCCCTCTCCTTCCTTACTCCCCTTCTCCCCTACCCCTTTTTTCTCTTTTTCTCTTTCTCGCCTCTTTTTTTATTTCCACAATTGTCTTTTCATAGGTTCTATATTCTTTATATAAGGTCCTTGTCAAGAGGTGATTCCTAAGATGGGAAACATGTACCCTTTAGGTGCTAGTGTCCTTATTGGACTACTCCTGTGCTGCGCTCTTCGGGAAGTAATGTATCTCTGTATTAAGCCTTGGACATTGTACTGGTTCTTTCTATTGTTTTTACTGTTGAAAATCTCAATAAATATATTTACTGAAAAAAAAAGTACAAAGTATGCTGTTAAAATCAGACTTGTAAGACAAAAAATATCTTTATGTAGAAATACATTAATGGGTTATAAAGTTTTCCTGGAAGACATAGCTGGTATATACCGTAATAATAAGCTCATACAATTAAACCATCCCTGATATGTATTAAGGCCCCAGACACACTGAGCAAGATGCATACCAGATACTTGCATGAGTCTTGCATTCCTCACCCAGCATGGCCACCGTCTCTCTGGGCAGGAGTATACAGCTATATGCTTTTCTGTGCAGATGACAAGCTCCTGTCCAGAGAGTCGGCAACCGTGCTGGGTTAGGCATGCAAGATTTGTGCGAGTATCTCACATGTGTCTCCCTCAGTGTGTCTGTCGGACCCACTGGGACGGGGGTGCTCGGTACTGGACTGGGTCGGCTGCTGGGGAAGTCACGGGTGGTCCTGGTCCAGACCGTGTCCCTGGCTCGACAATAAAAGGGGATATTTACAGGGGATTGTCAGTCGTGACACCACCCACTATATGCGGCCAGTGATGGGGCCGCCGCTGCTGCAGAACCTCCGGGGATGATGGAATAGCAGCATAGATGGGATAGTTCCAGTGGGTAGAACTGTGTTCCCCGGGGCAGTAAGAGTTAAAGTCTATTGTGGAGTGTGCAATACACTTACTATGCAGACGCTGCAAGGATCCTTCCTCTGCGCTGGAGCTGACAGGCTGTGGCTCTGCAGGTGGGGGATTTGCTGTAATCCTGTATGGAGGGAATAGCTTTCACGCAGAGACACAAGGGAAGCAGATTCAGGGCTTTCCATGTTTACTCTCAAAGTTCTTCAAGTCAGTTTACAGTTCAGTTACAGTTCTTACAATTCTCAGTTCAAGTACACGGGCTCACTCTCCCTCTCCGGGGTTCCCTTAACCTCTGCAGCCAGGTCTCTCTCTCTGTGACCCCTCACACTGTCTCTGTGTCCTTTTCGGGCTGTTAACTCTATGTGTACACTTGGTGGGTGTCTGCGGACAGTATGGCGGTGACTCGGGCCCCTGTGGGTCCTCCTGGTCGTCACTGAGCTGCCTGTCCTTTGGGGTAGGGACCCCAACGTGTAGCTGTGGTCCCCCTTCGTGTTGTCTGAGGATCCGGATAAAACTGCGGTCCCCTCTAGAGCCGACACTCTACTCAGCCCAGCCTCCAGCAGTCCTCTAGTGTGAGGCTCTACCAGGCTCTTTCTCTCTGCGTCTTTCAGTATCATAGGAGGGCATCTCCGCCTGCAGTCGGTCGCTTCAGTTGTAAGTCTAGGGCCCGGGTATCACCGTCCCTCTCTGTCCTTTCACACTCCTGGGGATCTGGCTCCGGATAGGCTTTCTCTCTCCTCCGGCTCACCCTGGCTCGGTACAGATTCTGCGCTCCTTACACCATCACTCTATCAGGACGTGTGTGTCTTTCTTCCTGCTCAGCTTAGCTCAGCCTTCTGCTGTCTCTTGGCCTGTGCCGTGTTCCTCAGCCTGCTGCTGGTCTGTGTCTGTTCTTGGTCTTTTCTGGTCGGCACCCTCTGGCCTACTGACTCCTTCCTCCTCCCCCTTCACTATTTCTACTGTCAAGTCACCTGACTACGTGTGTGCCCAACCCACTCCTCTAAATCCACCATCCCTCACTTGCCTAGAGTCTCCAATCTCAGGGCTGGATGCTGCAATCTACTGTACGTAGGTTGTGTGGGCTGTGAGGGTGTTGTTGTACAACTGTCGTCCTACCTGCCTGGCTGCAGCTCCCTTTGTGGCCTCCTGGACGCAGGGGCACCACACTCTCCCGGAGTCAACTAGCGCGTCTCCGCACTGCCCGTCATGGATCCCCCTGAAAACATTTTATTTTTCAAACAACATTAAGCATTACATATTCTTGGTTCTTCCCATCCGGGAGGTACGATTCTTCAAATGTTACGTTAACTATAAACAAGTGCATGGATATATCTCCGTCATTACCCTTCTGGACCTCTACGGGGTCTAATGCTACAACACATTCACTGTTCTTTTCTATAAAACACATTATCAACGCTACTTCATATCAAAAGTATAAAAACAGTCGTCTTCAAAAAGTGTAAAAATTCTCAAAAAGCTTCAAAGTTCAAAGTTCACGATTCAAACATTCAAACAGTCACTTGCACCATCTCTCACGTGCAACTGGTCTTAAAACCAAAGGGGAGCACACTAAGGTGCTCAACTATATACAAGGGAGAGTTCATATCACTTCATCGTCCGTGATATAAATGTCAATAAGCATATAAGACGACAGGGGAACTAACATTCATTCAAGTATGGGATGGGGACAATAAGGAATACACTGCATTCACACTCACAGTTTCCTTTTCTTCTGGATATAGGACTCGGGTCTTCACTCCTCCTTTCCTTCTGGTGTAGTCTTCCATGGGAGTGTCTGTGGTTCTCTTTTTCTTGGAAACAACTCAAAGTCTTGCAGCGCTTGGATCAGCAAATAACTCTCCGGAGTTTGTGCGGCTGCATCAGCTGTAGGCTTTACTGGAACAGTCTCAATAACACTTGTAGGACCCGTGTTAGCGATTGGGTCCGGTGATACTACCGGATCAGATTCTTCCAATGCAGGCATGTCATCTTCTGATGCATTTAAACAAAGTCTCTGTACCTCTAATGCCGTACGGGCCTCTTGCTCCTTGTACAATAATATAGGAGACCCACTCTCCAACCTGCACTTCCCTGTCCGGGTGTTTTTCTGGAAGATGCGATTCCACATCACGGCGATTAATGAATATGTCACAGTCTATTCCGGCCTCTCGAGCAAAGGCATATCCTTCTGCATGTTTAATATTAACAATTCTGCCTTCATGCCTCTGGGATCTATTAATGCTCACATCTCGTCTGGCAACAGTTTTTAAATACTGCGTATGTGCGATCATCTCCCACTTATTTTCTAGCCTTTCCAACTCTTCTTTTTCCTATCTCCTGACACATCTTCTCAGATATTCATTTCTAGTTACAAGTTCTACAGGGCCTACAGGGCCATCGGGATCTCCTAAGAAGCCCATCATATCATCATTTGCCTTGTCTCGTTCCCACCAGCAGCGGAGCTGCTCCCCTCTAGTGTCGCAGGTGCTGGGATCAAGGGCTGCGGCAACAGCAGATATCCCTCCGGTAAGGCTCCTAGTGGGTCGGCTTCCTTCTTTGCAGGGCGCGGTGCAGCGCTGGGCACAGATAGATCCACTAGGGTCGCGGCGCGGCATCCACCCTCGCTCTCCACGCGATCACGGGTGTCTTCAACCCAGCCGGGTTGCATAGATACAGTCTGATAAGTTTGCTGGTGATCCACACTGATCTGGATCCGGGTACGTTGTTCATGGATACAGGTCATCTGCTGGGGCAGCAGTCGCAATATACTCCTCCGGGTATCTCGGACGTATGGACGCTCTCCGCCGCCTTCTGCCATGTTTCTGCAGTCACACAAGGTCTCTCCCTGGCCGGGTTCCTCCACCGGTTCTCTCCGTGGGCCCTCCAGGATCACTTGCGGTCTTCCGGGTGCAGCACTCTTCTTGGCGTTCTCCGCTTCCGTCCTCGTGTCTCGTAATGGCGACTGCTTCTCTTCCGGTTGCTCGTTCCGCCCCCTCCTGATGACGATTTCCTTCTTGGTTCCCGCCAGCTTCTCATTGGTAGGAGGTTCTAGGGGCGGAGGCTCTTCTTTCAGAGTGACGGCTGGCTCTCCCGGAGTTAAGGGGAGCCAGGGCGGGTCCTTCTCTTCGCGCCTTGGACCGGGCCGGCCCACAATGGGAGTTTCGGTTACGCCTCCTCTGCACATGGCGCTAAGCTTCTATGGCCGCCATTAAAGTCAGATTTTGGCGGGAAAAGTCCAGAACGCGTTCTTTAGGCGCACGGGGTCCAATTCTTTTGGACCAGGTAGATCCTGTTCGTGACGCCAGGTTTGTCGGACCCACTGGGACGGGGGTACTCAGTACCGGACTGGGTCGGCTGCTGGGGAAGTCATGGGTGGTCCTGGTCCGGACCGTGTCCCTGGCTCGACAATAACTGGGGATATTTACAGGGGATTGTCAGTCATGACGCCACCCACTATATGCGGCCAGTGATGGGGCCGCTGCTGCTGCAGAACCTCCGGGGATGATGGAATAGCAGCATAGATGGGATAGTTCCAGTGGGTAGAACTGTGTTCCCCGGGGCAGTAAGAGTTAAAGTCTATTGTGGAGTGTGCAATGCACTTACTATGCAGACGCTGCAAGGATCCTTCCTCTGCGCTGGAGCTGACAGGCTGTGGCTCTGCAGGTGGGGGATTTGCTGTAATCCTGTATGGAGGGAATAGCTTTCACGCAGAGACACAAGGGAAGCAGATTCAGGGTTTTCCGTCTTTACTCTTAAAGTTCTTCAAGTCAGTTTACAGTTCAGTTACAGTTCTTACAATTCTCAGTTCAAGTACACGGGCTCACTCTCCCTCTCCGGGGTTCCCTTAACCTCTGCAGCCAGGTCTCTCTCTCTGTGACCCCTCACACTGTCTCTGTGTCCTTTCCGGGCTGTTAACTCTCTGTGTACACTTGGTGGGTGTCTCTGTACAGTATGGCGGTGACTCGTGCCCCTGTGGGTCCTCCTGGTCGTCACTGAGCTGCCTGTCCTTTGGGGTTGGGACCCTAACATGTAGCTGTGGTCCCCGTCGTATTGTCTGAGGATCCGGATAAAACTATGGCCCCTCTAGAGCCGACACTCTACTCAGCCCAGCCTCCAGCAGTCCTCAAGTGTGAGGCTCTACCAGGCTCTTTCTCTCTACGTCTTTCAGTATCATAGGAGGGCTACTCCGCCTGCAGTCGGTCGCTTCAGCTGTAAGTCTAGGGCCCGGGTATCACCGTCCCTCTCTGTCCTTTCACATTCCTGGGGATCTGGCTCCGGATAGGCTTTCTCTCTCCTCCGGCTCACCCTGGCTCGGTACAGATTCTGCGCTCCTTACACCTTCACTCTTCCAGGACATGTGTGTCTTTCTTCCTGCTCAGCTTAGCTCAGCCTTCTGCTGTCTCTTGGCCTGTGCCGTGTTCCTCAGCCTGCTGCTGATCTGTGTCTGTTCTTGGTCTTTTCTGGTCGGCACCCTCTGGCCTACTGACTCCTTCCTCCTCCCCCTTCACTATTTCTACTGTCAAGTCACCTGACTACGTGTGTGCCCAACCCACTCCTCTAAATCCACCATCCCTCACTTGCCTAGAGTCTCCAATCTCAGGGCTGGATGCTGCCATCTACTGCACGTGGGTTGTGTGGGCTGTGAGGGTGTTGTTGTACAACGTTCGTCCTACCTGCCTGGCTGCAGCTCCCTTTGTGGCCTCCTGGACGCAGGGGCGCCACATGTCTCTGGCCTGAGGGCTCAGACACATGGGCATTGAATCCGGATGAGTGTGTGGTGCCCCTGCGGACCGGTGGCCACAGAGAGAACTGCAGCTGGACAGGTAAGGCTGTCACCCCATACCAACACCCCACACACACACTCCAACCCTGAGCCTAAGTCACTTCATGTCAGGCGAGGGATGGTGGGAGGAGCAGGTGGAGGGGTGGAACAGGAGACAGAACACAGGAAAGGGGTGGAGGAAATACTCAAAAAGACCTAGGAACACTAAGTTAGGTTCGAGAATTTCCTGGAGGGTTAGGAAGAGGGAAGCATCCCCAAGCCAAGACACCCTTCAGCTAAGTGTCTCAGATTGAGAGAACAAAGGGGCCCGGCAGCTTCTCCACTAATGGCCAGCCGGGTACCCAAGCTGAACCTGTGGAAAGGCAGAAGGAGCAAGGTCTGCCCGACTAATCCAGGGCACTGGTGGCCGGGCCAAATAACCAGAGTGCCAGCTCTGTAGATGTGGCAGGGAAAGCTTTACGCCCCCAACCACAAAAAAAATGGCGTGGTACGGGACCCCTATGTCCCGGAACCTCACAACCGCTGTGGTAAAAGACAAAGCCATCGTACTAGGGCTAGTGACCCAAGAAGTGGGATAAATCACTACAGAGCCCATGATGGCCAGACGGTATCCACACACGGGAGAGGACAAGAAGAAGGTCTGAAAGGACTATAAAGGGGGTATCACTAGTAGCCTGTTCAGCTGCAAACTGGTCACCGGGACCGAGAGTAGAGCGAATGTGGAATGGTTGTGACTGTGAACTTGAAACTTATTCAGTAGACTAAAGACCCGATAAACTCAGGACTTGTGTGAGACTGTCATTTTCAGCGACTGTGGCGGAGGCTCACCTGCGGAGCCGCACACTGACTGCTCGAGCTATAGGAAAGGTCACCCGGAGGAACAGCAGCAGAGCTCACATAGAGAGAGGTACCCTGACTTGTGCGTGCGCTGGCTGGAGAAGCTGCGGAGAGGAGACCCGACAATGCATCATCCCTAAACCTGCCTGGGGACCAAGCTCTACCCGTGGAGGGCTCACCATCTCGGTTGCCGCCATTACCATTATCCCCAGCAGTCTAAATGGCAGCGGTGGCTATATTGACCACGACCCAAGGGTGGCATCACAAACAATTCCTATAAACTTTATTCCCTTTTTCTTTTACCCCCTTTTGCATTGCCGTACCTGGGCATACGGAGCCTGGTCATGTCGCCGTGACATTCCCCTCTGCAAACCGACGAGAGGACCCTGCTCCGAGTACTACCCTGCCCTGGGGTGCGACAAGTGCAATGCAAGAAAATCTCGCACTGCGCTCTGACCAATGTTAACAAATGACAATAGATACCAATATTCACAGATGTGCTTTGTGATTCAAAATCGGCATCACCTTCATCAGAGGGAAACCATCTGGGGTGAGTGATGAGTTTAAAAAGGCTGGCCAGGCTATGGGATTCAGGGGCCGGGCGTCATTGTTGCGCTGCCGCATTCCCGAATGTGGTGGGCGGGACTGCAGCCACGTCATTGCAGTGGCGGTCACGTGGGTATCACATGACCTGGCGCAGCGAATGAGACGCGGTGGAGGCCCAGCATCACCAGTTGCCTGGGGAACAGGCAGAGCATCATGCCCAGGCCCGGAAAAAGGAGCGAATACAAGCATATTGAACTACATGTGCCTGATGAATTACAAGTAGTCAAACAAATATACAGTGAACGATGGGTGAGACAGCAAAAGTACAGCCCACTTTAATTACAATACAATTATTGAGGCAACAACAAATTAGCAGTATTGTTAAGAAACACACATGTAAACACTGTGATTATACTTATAACATATAATACAGATATATTCACATATACAATATATGTCCAATCTTATTGTTGAATGTACAGCCAAAGGTATTTCATCAATAGCTTGATAATTCTTTCACGAATAGTATGGTTATACATGAATCCCAAATTGAGGTAGCCTAAATTAAAAACAAGAATAAAAAGTCCCTGGTTAGGATCAAAAGCACGAAAATGCCAACCCAGATACCTGATCATAAATATGGGACAAAACTAATATTTTCATTCAGCCCATCGGGCTGGAGAGTCCCAAGCCACCAAATCCATCTCGTTTCAAGCATTGCAGGTCTCCGTGCCACCGGACCCCCTCTTTAAGGAGTATTGTCTAGAAAGGCAGTCTTATAGCCAACATAATGGCTGGATACGAGATGGTCGCTTAAGTTCATTGATCTAATAGAGATCATGGGTCGTTGAGGTAAAATTTTTGACAATATTGGATCTGTCAATAAAATTGGCCATCCATGATCAAGACAGGCACGCATTTTATGGAACTGTCCATGATAGGTAGTTACAAATCTAACACGACCATCATGCATCCTTCCAGCCCTACCATATAAAAGGTCATTTCTGGAACTATACTTTGCCCTGTAAAATGCGTGTTTCACAGACCGACGGCTATCGCCTCGTTCATAGAACCGATTCTTAAGTTCTTCAGCACAGGTGAGAAAATCTTCCTCAGAGGAACATATCCTCTTAAGCCTCAAAAACTATCCAACAGGCACAGACCGGACCATGTATGGAGGGTGGGACCAGGTGGCATGTAATAAAGTGTTGGTGGCAGTCGGCTTCCTATAGATGTCAGTCTGCAGGTATCCACCCTCATCCCTCCTCAAAGAAACATCCAAGAACTCAGTCCTGACCCTATTAATCTGATATGTGATAGATATATCACATACCACCTTACTTGTCCAGCTGCAGTTGCAAATGACAGTGTTGCTGCCTTTGTCGACCGGTTTAATCAGCACGTCAGGTAGATCCCGTAGCTTCCTTAACCTTGTACGTTCCTGGTAGCTCAGATTATCTCTATTGACATGCCCTCATATGCTAATTTGTTCCTGGGGCTGTTAATCTGATATGTGATAGATATATTTAGATCATTAATATTCAGAGATTTCATAAAATTATGCAAATCTTCTTCAGGTTCCTGCCAGATCAAGAAGATGTCATCAATGTACCACGTCCAGAGGGGGACACGGTCCACCGATGGCATCCGATCTGACAGGAACAGATCCCTCTCCCACAGCCCCAGGAACAAATTAGCATATGAGGGCATGGTGGTGGCATGCTGGGTAATAAGGGGTTAATGCCAGCTTTGTATTGCCAGCTGGCATTGAGCTAGAGTTTCTTAGTATCGGGCCAATATTAGACATGGCCATTAAAAATCTCAAATAAATAGTCAAGGAGACACAACACACATTGAAAAAACATTTGATTAGAAATAAAAACCCAAACACATATCTGACTCCATATTTATTACCCCTTCATACCCATCCTGGATTCTCTGCGACATCATCTCTCCACTGGCCATGAAGCACTCTCAGCTCTGCTTCATCAGAGGCTGTGGTGATGAACAAATCACCTTGTTCTCCAAACACTGAATGAAGGAGCTGCGAGCTGCGGCCAGGTAAATCGTGATGCACTGACGTCACCCGAGGACAACGATGCCATAATATTTTTATGTATCTGTATAATCTATGGATTTAGTGGCTGCAATACAGGTTCAAGTGTAGACAATCCTCCTGCGCTTCTCAGTGTGACTGTAGCTCAGTTTTAGCTGCTACTTAAAACGATGTAGGTTGTGGGTCCAATTCCACAGAAGACTAGATCTCACAAAACAAAAAATTTGCATTTTTGTAATTCTTTTAAATTATTTTTTAGTTGTTTTATAGAAGCAAAAAGTCAGACTTTTTCATCACCTCTAGAATACAGGGACATATTAATATACTGCAATGTACACATGCAGCTCTTTATACCAGTATAATCTGCTTGTGGTTTTATCACCTTGAATTGCCTTTACATTTATAAAATTCTCCCAGCTCCATCAGCATTTACTGTGGCTCCTCGCTTTAGCTACTGCCTGGAAAGATAGAGGTTGTGGATTTGATTCCTTCTTTGGATGTGTAGAGAGATGTGGGCCCCAACCCTGAGGTGCCGGGACAGCAGAACTGAACCTTCAAATCAGAACACTCCCACTGAATGTGAGACGGGTTGGGAGCTATTCATGACAGATTTGTTAAATGGTGCATAAACGTCTCTGGTTCTTAGTTCGGGGTCATTTTTATTGACTGAGCTGGAGAGCTGGAGGCCACTTGAGTGTACATTTTGTATATGCATGTAATAAATTAAAGGAAATCTGATCTCTTTTAAAACTAAGGAACTGTTTTTATTTTAGGATTCAATAAAAATCTATATATAATTGCACATTATGACTTCTTATAGAAAACCTTATAATCATAAATAGCTTCTTCATAGAAAATGAATTCAGCTGGCAGCATCTCTCTAGCAAGGTAAAAATAGACTACTTTGTTGAGCCAAGAGAGGTTTAAGAGCTATTCAAGGCTTTGGAATAATTACCTAATCATACACCGATATGTGCACTTGAGCAAATTTCACATTTTGTGATATTACATTACTTACAGAACATACTTTTTCCAGGAACCAACTCAAGCACTACAGAGATCTCCCAGTTCCTAGCCAGTTATAAATGTGTTCTTTATGAATGCTGTCAGTCAGTTCTCATTATAATGTACTGTAGCTCAACAGGCTTGCTTTTTGAAAAAAATGTTAACATTTCTTATTCTGAAACATGATGTACTATTGTACTTTGATTCCATTCAGTGCAATGAAACAGCATTTTGCACCATGCATAGAAAAATACCCACATATTCGACTCAGACATGAAAAGTATCTTGTTATAGGCTGGGGGAAAGCCATTGGTAATTACCATAAGGAGCCTTTTACCCCATTATTAGGATTGCTAAATTACCAAATAAATCTTAACTAGTAGTGATGAGTGACCATACTCACCACTGGTCATTACTTGATTAAGCATCGTTGTGCTCAACACACTTGTTACTCGATCGAATATCGCAGGTGATCAAGATCCATGCTCGAGACCCTGCCCCATATGTTTCATGGATGTTAACAACTAATCAACTTGCGGGAATTGCCTGCCAAACATAGCAATGCCGTACAAATGGGAAGGGATGATTGGAAAGAGCTCAACCACCTTATGCTCCTTATATTCACTGGTCTCCCAGGCAACTGGAATAATGATAGGCTTCCATCCAACAACATTCAAATGAGAAAATCGAGGGACATCACTAGTATAATCTCGCCAAGCATCTTTTCTGATCGTAAAACTAAGGCCCCCACTTGGCTAACATACAAGGGTATGTAAATGCAGAGATGGCAGATGTGACGTGTGCAAATATGTGGATTCCGGTATGGAATTCGTCAATCTCCGCTCAAATAAATGTTACCAAATTAAAACGTATGTGAACTGCAATACTACACATGTGGTCTACATGATGACATGTGAGGCATATGAAAAATATTACATTGGTTGCACGACACATTCTTTGAAGGTAAGAATAGCGGAACATGTCACAGCTGCCAAACCAGAGTCCATAGGCATTAGATCAGGAATATCTGGACTTTCCAGGCATTTTAAAGAGGTTCATGCTGGGGACCTTAGGTCATTAAAAATAAAAGGCATTGAGAGGGTACCCCGTCTCTATCGCGGTGGAAATTGGGAGAGGGTTCTCCATTACAGAGAAAATCTATGGGTATAGATATTAGATGCACGCATCCCACACAGTCTGAATTACAAAAACATTGAACTTTGAAACTTGCATTACTGTGGAAAATAATTTATAATTTTGGAAATGACTAAGAACATCATTGATAATTGAATATGATATGGTATGTATAGTTTTATATGCATTTAATAGGGATTCTCTCATGTCTTATCATACCAGCAAGGCAGGATAGAGGTTAATGTGTCCTACCAATCATTAACTTGATCAATCACAGGTGTATGTTGTTTTTAGATTTGTATATAAATTAGTATTTTGCTTATACATAGATGTACTAACAACTAAGGAGAACCTTTCTCCAAAATGCGTATAGTGTTTCTTCTTCGAGGGCATCTGTAATGTTTTTATCTGGAAGAAAAAAAGCATTTACTGCAGAAGTCAAATTAGTCGTAGATGACCAGCACTCCGAGCGTTTGAGGTTTTATGGTGCTATCGAGAAAGGATCAAGTGATCCGTAGTAGCTAATGAACAAGAATCCCAGCACTCATGTAATTTTTCTTTTGCTCAAGGTGAATTTATTTACAGTTTATGCAGATGTATCAGGTGACATGCAGGACAAAAAGACGTTTCGGCCACCACTGTGGCCTTGTTCACAAAGTCACTATAATATAAGAAAATACCGTATATACTCGCGTATAAGCCGAGTTTTTCAGCCCAAGAATTGGGCTGAAAAGTCCCCCCCCTCGGCTTATACGCGAGTCACTGTATACTGTATACACTGTATACAGTATACAGTCCCCCCCCCCCATCAGTATACAGGGCCCCCCCCTTGTGCAGCAATCCTGTAAAGGAAGAGATTAGTATACTTATCCCTGCCGCTGTCCCGCTGAAGCTGCCCCGCCGCCGCTATCGCGCTCCTCCGGCTTCATCCAGCGTCTTCCGGCTTCTTCCGGCTTCCTCCGGTGGGCACAGGCAATGACGTCATTGTCTGCGCGCAAGAGGAGGAAGCCGGAAGACGCTGGATGAAGCCGGAGGAGCGCGATAGCGGTGGCGGGACAGCGGCGGGGATAAGTATACTAATCTCTTCCTTTACAGGATTGCTACACAAGGGGGGGGCCCTGTATACTGATGTGGGGGGGGCTGCTGTATATACCTCTGGGGCTGCTGTATATACCTCTGGGGCTGCTGTATACTACCTCTGGGGCTGCTGTATACTACCTAAGGGCTGCTGTATACTACCACTGGGACTGCTGTATATACCTCTGGGGCTGCTGTATACTACCACTGGGGCTGCTGCTGTATATATCACTGGGGCTGCTGCTGTATACTACCACTGGGGCTGCTGCCGTATACTACCACTGGGGCTGTTGTATATACCTCTGGGGCTGCTGTATACTACCACTGGGGCTGCTGCTGTATATATCACTGGGGCTGCTGCTGTATACTACCACTGGGGCTGCTGTATATACCTCTGGGGCTGCTGTATACTATCACTGGGGCTGCTGCTGTATACTACCACTGGGGCTGCTGTATATACCTCTGGGGCTGCTGTATACTACCACTGGGGCTGCTGCTGTATATACCACTGGGGCTGCTGCTGTATACTACCACTGGGGCTGCTGTATATACCACTGGGGCTGCTGTATACTACCACTGGGGCTGCTGCTGTATATACCACTGGGGCTGCTGCTGTATACTACCACTGGGGCTGCTATATATACCTCTGGGGCTGCTGTATACTACCTCTGGGGCTGCTGTATACTACCTCTGGGGCTGCTGTATACTACCACTGGGGCTGCTGTATACTACCACTGGGGCTGCTGTATATACCACTGGGGCTGCTGTATACTACCACTGGGGCTGCTGCTGTATATACCACTGGGGCTGCTGCTGTATACTACCACTGGGGAGGCTGCTGTATACCACACTGCTGGGGGCTGTATACCTGTGCTGGGGTCCACCCTCGGCTTATACACGAGTCAATAGGTTTTCCCAGGTTTTGGGGGCAAAAGTAGGGGGGTCGGCTTATACACGGGTCAGCTTATACACGGGTCGGCTTATACACGAGTATATACGGTATACAAAAATGAATACAGTGCAGGTGAGATATATACAGCATTTACATAGACATTCAGTCAATGGACTTATTGATGGTGTTTCAAGTTTATGAACCTTTCTTCTTTTTATACAAGAGGGTAGTTTTAGGGGCTGTGATAGTAGAATACAAGAGGTGGTACTAGGGTAGAGGGCATATTAAATCAGGGATTGTACGAGAAAAAGAATGCTATACCATTTACCTGTTAGTACTTCAACATAGGATTGCCACCACAAGGGGGAGTAGTTTCCTTTGTGAGATATATCATATATTGCCTTAAGACTGGAGAAGGTAATCTAAAACATAATGTGTGTGATTATATATATTTCATACATTTATATTAATATATATATATTTTATGTAGTATTCAAATATAAATACCTCTAAACTTATTTTGCATAGGGATACATCCGTTGTAGTGGTGGTTAGTTCAAGGCACTGTAGTCTAGTGCTAAACCAATTAGGTTATGTGGCTTGCTGAAGAAAATAAGTTGTCCCAAGGTTCTGTCTATGAATTGATAATATATATTGATAATATATATATAAAGTTATTAATGTATATAGGTTTCTATTAGAACTGGCATGTATATTTTAGTACCTTCTAGTGAAATCCCCAAGGTGGAATCCTTTATGGTCTGCTCTATGCTGTTAGTGCTACCCAGTAGGGCTATATAGTCTAGGGAGTAAGTGTGGAACAATATTTTATAAGTAACATTAGTGGTTCTATACTTATCTCTTTAGAAGTCTGTCCCCAAGTAAGTCTTGCTTACGTCTAGTGTTGCGGTGTCTGATGTGCCAGCACGTCCAGTGCCTAGGCAGGAGATGGTGGTGTGCAGCCCGCCGCCGCCGCAATTTGTGCGAGCGGCGGGTCACCTGACCGAATATGATGCTCTGCGTTCCGCCACGTCACCGGTTGTGACGTTTGCGCTCCACCGCGTCACTGGAAGTGACGTTCTTAGCCGCGCATGCGTGGTGGGGGAATCGGCACTGATCAGTGCCGCTTGTGTGTACGGTTACCGTGTTTACCGGTAACTAATGGTATAGAAGGATTGCGCGCATGCGCAATGGTTGTAACCAGAGGCTGCTGGTGTCTGGTGGCCATGTTAATAGCTGTTTATGCACTTCAGTCAGTGTACACCATATTGGTGAAGATTGTGTGGGGGGGGGGGAGACTATAGAGGGATTAAGGAATCTTTATGTACCAGTTGTTCACATATATTATGGTGCAATGTTTACAGCTTTGGAATTTCAGGAGTTCTGGGATCAACAGGTGTACTACAGTCCGCGCTGCCCGGTCATCCAAGGAAACACAAGGGAAGCAATGTTCCAAGTGGAAAAGGTATCTTTATTCTTCAAACCGACGCATTTCGGCGCCCAATCCTGGCACCGTCCTCAGGAATTAACCCATCAATGGGAACATCAGGAAAATAGACTAAAATATGTTTTTAATTTCCCCAAGGGTTTATACTCTACCCCTCCTCATCATGATTTATGTGTAACACACAGAACTCTTTCTCACTTCCCCTTCCCTTGACAAAGAATGTCCATTTATGACTTGAAAGAATCTTAGTTTTATGACCCTGCAGACAGGCCACGCTGAGTCTGTTTTCCCTCCAAAATACAGAATTAGAATCCTTTGTCTGCTGAGCAGAAACACTCCAAGACAGATGTAGCATCTCACAATAATTGCTGAAATATGATAGTTAGATTATGTCACGCTGGGAGCGGGAGAGACACTCAGCGTAGGACAACGACGGGGGGGGGGAATAAGGAGTCCCTAAAGCTATGGGCACAAGAGGGAGAGGGTGACCCCTAGTCTTACTGGGGCTGACCCTGTCTGCCCTGACGTCCCTATACAGTTTCCTCAACTGTCGCCGACCACGAACCTCGTCCCTCTCTGATCCTAGCACTACCTTATCTAAGGATCAGATGGAGAGGTTCACTAGACCCCTCCACTAACAACTAAAGACAAACACAAGGAAAAACAGACAATGGGGAAAGAAAACACTTATCTTGCAGCAGAGCACAGCAACCTCCACAACCTCAGCTTCTGCTGGAGCAAGGATAATGAGTGCACAAGGAAATATCACCTGCACCGAGGGGGGGCAATGAAACTCCTTATAAAGGTGGGAAGAACCTGCTGGGTCCTAGTGACCCAGAATACTGGTGTAGAAACCAGACCGAGCACAAGACCTTCCCAGCCGTCTCCCCATGATAGGGAGATCTTATCATACCTTCTCTCTATCTACACAGAAGGTAAATGCCCCTGAAAGACGGACCATCCTCAAACATTATGGCTGATTGGCCAAACGCTGGGACCGTCTGCGCGTGGCCTCTACCCTGTCATCCGTGCCACCCGTGACAGTACCCCCCCGTCCACGAGTGGCCCCCGGACACTCAGGACCAGGCTTATCCGGATGGGAACGGTGAAAAGCGCGGACCAGCCTAGCGGCGGAGACTTCCGACGCCGGCACCCACATCCGCTCCTCAGGACCGTATCCCCTCCAGTGCACCAAATACTGAAGAGAACGGCGCAACCTGCGAGAATCAACCACCTTTGAGATCTCAAATTCCAAATTCCCCGCCACGCAGATGGGCTCCGGGGGCAAAGGAGACGGGTTAGATGACGGCACATACGGTTTGAGGAGCGACCTATGAAATACATTGTGGATCTTAAGAGCGGGAGGTAACGCAAGACGAAACGCCACGGGATTGATAACGGCGGTTATCTGATAAGGGCCAATAAACCTGGGCCCCAACTTCCAAGAGGGCACCTTCAACTTCACATTCTTGGTAGACAACCACACGTAGTCATTCACACACAGGTCCGGACCTGGCGCACGCTTCCTGTCAGCCATACGTTTGTACCTGTCGCCTAAGAGCTTCAAGCTACTCTGTACCCCCCGCCAAACCGAGGAGAGGGATGAGGTAAATCGGTCCTCCTCAGGAACTCCGGAAGGACTAGTACCACTAAAAGTACCAAACTGAGGATGAAACCCATATGCACCGAAGAACGGTGACTTGCCAGTGGACTCCTGAAGACGATTATTAAGGGCAAATTCGGCCAAGGGCAGATAACTCGCCCAAGCCTCCTGATTGTCAGAGACAAAACACCTCAGATAAGTCTCCAAATTCTGATTCATACGTTCGGTCTGCCCATTAGACTGAGGATGAAAAGCAGAAGAGAAGGACAAAGCAATTCCTAAACGTGCACAAAAAGCCTTCCAAAACTTGGAGACAAACTGAGTACCACGATCAGAAACCACCTCGGAGGGAACTCCATGAAGCTTCACAATCTCACTTACAAACACCTGTGCCAGTGTCCGAGCATTAGGAAGTGCGGGCAGTGCCACAAAGCGAACCATCTTACTGAATCTATCAACCACTACCAGCACTACCGTCTTGCCTGCAGACGCCGGAAGATCGGTGATAAAATCCATTGACACATGTGTCCATGGCCTCTCAGGAATAGACAATGGCAAGAGAGAACCAGCCGGACGGGTATGCGGGACCTTAGCCCGTGCACACACACTACAGGCAGATACGAATTCCGCTACGTCCTTCCGCAACCCCGGCCACCAAAAGCGGCGAGATAAAAGATCGAAGGTGGCCCTACTGCCGGGATGCCCTGCCAACACGGAGTCGTGATGCTCCGACAGCACACTGAGACGCAAAGATGATGGCACAAAAAGTCTCCCAGAAGGACAGGAGGCAGGGGCGCCCCCCTGGACCTTCAACACCTCCCCCTCCAGATCAGGGCAAAGAGCAGAAACAACCACCCCCTCCTGTAAGATGGGAACGGGACTTTCATGAGCACTACCACCCGGGAAACTACGCGACAACGCATCAGCCTTCACGTTCTCAACCCCCGGACGGTAAGTGACGGTAAAATTAAATCTCGTGAAAAACAAGGACCACCGAGCCTGCCGGGGATTGAGACGCTTGGCAGACTCAAGGTAAGACAGGTTCTTGTGGTCGGTAATAACCGTGATGGGATGGACAGCCCCCTCCAGCCAGTGACGCCATTCCTCAAAAGCCAACTTAATAGCCAACAGCTCCCTATTACCAACATCATAATTCCTCTCGGCCGACGACAACTTCTTGGAGAAGAACGCGCAGGGCACCCATCTCCCAGGCGAAGGGCCTTGCGACAATACAGCCCCCACCCCCACCTCAGACGCATCCACCTCCACAACGAAGGGCTGAGAAAGATCGGGCTGACGGAGAATAGGTGCGGAAACAAAACAACGCTTTAGGGAGGAGAAAGCCTGGCGAGCAGACTCCGACCATTCGGAAAAATCTGTCCCCTTCCTAGTCATGTCCGTAAGAGGCGTCACCAGCACCGAATAGTTCCTAATAAATTTACGGTAAAAGTTGGTAAACCCCAAAAAACGTTGCAATGCCCGTAGATTGTCCGGTTGTTCCCAGTCCAGCACCGCCCGGACTTTTTCCGGATCCATCCGAAAACCCAACGGCGACAGGAGGTACCCCAAAAAACGTACCTCCTGAACGGCGAAGACACATTTCTCGAGTTTAGCATACAGCTTATTGTCCCGTAAGACCTGTAACACCTGCTTGACATGGGACTGATGCGTCTCCATATCGGGGGAATAGATCAAGATATCATCCAAGTAAACAACCACAAATCTACCCACCAAATGATGGAATATGTCATTGACAAAGTGTTGGAAAACCGCAGGGGCATTAGTGAGCCCGAACGGCATTACGAGACTTTCAAAATGGCCGTCCGGGGTATTAAATGCCGTCTTCCATTCATCCCCCTCTCTGACCCTAATCAGGTTGTAGGCCCCCCTCAAATCCAACTTGGAGAACCATTTAGCACCCACTACCTGACTGAATAAATCAGGAATCAGAGGGAGGGGGTACGGATCACGGACAGTAATCCGATTCAACTCCCGGAAATCCAAGCAAGGACGGAGGCCCCCATCTTTTTTCTTAACAAAAAAGAAACCAGCCGCAACCGGCGAAGTTGAGGGCCTGATGTGACCCGTCTGCAGACTCTCGGAAATGAAATCCTTCATCGCCTGTCTTTCCGGACCCGATATAGTAAACATCCTAGCTTTGGGCAGTTTAGCTCCGGGAACGAGGTTGATCGGGCAATCATACGCCCGATGAGGGGGCAGGTCTTGGCACCCCTTCTCTGAGAACACATCCTCATACTCCGATAGGAACGGGGGCAGAGATACAGCAGACACCACCGAAAACGAGGTAACCAAAAAATTCTCAGAACAAAAATCACTCCATTCCACAATGTCCCAGGACTGCCAATCCACTACGGGATTATGTTTAATCAACCATGGCAAGCCCAGGACAATGGGAGCGGGGAGACCGTCTAGAACATAGCAAGATATCGTCTCTTGATGTTGGGATCCAACCGTCAACTTAATGTCATGTACGATATGTGTGAGACTACCTTGAGCAAGAGGTGCTGAGTCGATGGCATAGATACGGATGGGGCGAGACAATAAACAGCAGTTAAGCCCATGAGCGTCTACAAAATGAGCATCCACCATGCTGACCCCCGCACCACTATCCACAAACACAGAAATACCCTCCGTTTTGCCCTCCAGCGTCACCTCCGCACTTAGGAGGAAACGGGAAGTACAAATGGAGGATACACACACCTCTTGCTCGACCACCTCCACACCCCCCATAGTCACATAAGGTCCAGGCACCCCAGTCCGTTTAGGAGTGTAGGTACAGGCCCCAATAAAATGGTCCCCTTTCCCACAAAAAAAACAGACCCCCTTCCCCTTGCCCCGGGAGGTACCGGAGGAGAACCTCGAGGCCGCCGCTCCTCCTAGCTGCATAGGTTCCTCCGCACTCGGGAGGAACGACTCACCCTCCGCGTGACCTCCCGGTAACCAGGAATCACCACGAGAATGGCTCCCAGTAACAGGAGGTCTACCCCTCCGCTCCTGGAGGCGTCTATCCATACGAATAGCTAACGACATAGCCGCCTCCAGGGACGGAGGGGTCTCATAAACCGCCAGAGCATCCTTCAGCCTCTCCGAAAGACCCTGACAAAAGTGACTCCTGAGCGCCGGATCGTTCCACTTCGTGTCCGTAGCCCACCTGCGGAACTCAGAACAATACGATTCCGCCGACCGAGTCCCCTGGCGGAGATGGCGTAACCTGGATTCAGCCAAAGAGACACGGTCAGGGTCATCATATATGAGGCCCAGTGCGTCAAAAAATTCTTCCACAGAGCGGAGACAAGTAGAGTCCTGTGGCAGAGAGAAAGCCCAGGACTGGGGATCTCCCTGCAGTAGCGACATAATAATTCCTACACGCTGCTGCTCATCACCAGTGGAATAAGGCCTAAGCCTAAAATATAATTTACAGGCCTCTTTGAACACAGTAAACTTATCTCTACCTCCTGAAAACCTGTCAGGGAGGGCAACCTTAGGTTCAGGTCTGGCCTGACCCAATGCTTGATTCCCCAAGACACCATTTTGCGGTTGCGGGCCCTGTAAAGCCGACCGAAGGTCCGCAACCTCCAAAGACAGTGACTGCAGCTGCTGGGCCAAAGCAGACACAGGATCCATAAGGAAAGGAAGAAAAATCGGTTCCTCCCCTGTCCTTCAGTTACAGTATTGGCAGGTGATAATGTCACGCTGGGAGCGGGAGAGACACTCAGCGTAGGACAACGACGGGGGGGGAATAAGGAGTCCCTAAAGCTATGGGCACAAGAGGGAGAGGGTGACCCCTAGTCTTACTGGGGCTGACCCTGTCTGCCCTGACGTCCCTATACAGTTTCCTCAACTGTCGCCGACCACGAACCTCGTCCCTCTCTGATCCTAGCACTACCTTATCTAAGGATCAGATGGAGAGGTTCACTAGACCCCTCCACTAACAACTAAAGACAAACACAAGGAAAAACAGACAATGGGGAAAGAAAACACTTATCTTGCAGCAGAGCACAGCAACCTCCACAACCTCAGCTTCTGCTGGAGCAAGGATAATGAGTGCACAAGGAAATATCACCTGCACCGAGGGAGGGCAATGAAACTCCTTATAAAGGTGGGAAGAACCTGCTGGGTCCTAGTGACCCAGAATACTGGTGTAGAAACCAGACCGAGCACAAGACCTTCCCAGCCGTCTCCCCATGATAGGGAGATCTTATCATACCTTCTCTCTATCTACACAGAAGGTAAATGCCCCTGAAAGACGGACCGTCCTCAAACATTATGGCTGATTGGCCAAACGCTGGGACCGTCTGCGCGTGGCCTCTACCCTGTCATCCGTGCCACCCGTGACAGATTACCAGAATCCACACATCTTGGGGAATGCACATCATCGTTTTGCTTCACTAAGGGTTGCCAGAATCCTGAGAAATTAATTTCTGTCCATCAGCTAACCACAGGTATACGATGTTTGGTCTCAATCAAAATATAAAATCATAACCAGAAAGATGATGCTAATGCATTTGGCCTGTGACCATCATGTCCAAACATATGGACAAAAGGATACATTTATAACTTCTGGAATCATCTGTACCTCCCAAAGACAGCCCATTAATGTGAGGTCAGCAGTGTGGGAGTTCTGTTTTTAGGGCAGAACTTAAAAACTACACCCTAGAATGGGAGGGTATTCAGATCCATGGAGTGGCAGCGGAGACCCATAAGAGAGTAGTTCCAGCTCACTCTGCTGCTCATTGCTCATTCACCTGGGGCTCAGGCACCGGCCTCGCCTTGGCTTTTCATCAAGGTTAACGGAAAAAATGGAATCCGGCACAACAGGAATGAATTTTCTTTTTTTTCATTTTTCTTTTTCAATAAAATTGCATGGTCGACATGACCTAGTTGACGCATTTCGACTGCAATAAGAAGTCTTACTCATAACTCCATGACGCAGGTGTTGTAATTCTCTTATTTTAATCCTTTTATTTTTATATAACTGTCTTTATCGTACTGTAAATTGTCTCTTGTAATATTTTCTATATTTTTGTAAACACTGCTCAGTCTTTCAGATTAAATCTAGAAAATTTAATAGCATAGATCTTCTTGTTCTATAAACAAAACCCCATGACCCCCGTGCAAGCCTCTCATTACTAAATGGGTGTCCGATCAGCCTGTAAGTGATTGGTTGATCCAGTCTGTCCTGTCCGCTAATGAGAACATCTGATTTTCCTCATCTGCTGTCCACTTACTGGTCCTATGCAGACATCTTGGGCAAGAAGTCAGAGACACTGCTGCCGCATAGGCTGTGTGATTACCTGATCGATATTCTTGCGTGTTCCTCACCTCTCCATGGCTGAATCTATACTCTGCCCCAGGCAGAGATCCAAGCCATGTCCAAATACATTAAGGAAAGTCTGGCAAGGGTAATTATCCAGACATCCTCCTTTCCAGCCGTAGTCAGGTTCATCTTTATAAAGAAAAAGGGTGGTTCCCTTTGGCCATGTATAGACTATAGAGGGCTTAACCAAATCACTGTCTAGAATAAGTATCTGCTGCTGTTTATACCAGAATTGTTTGACCACCTCCGTGGTTCTAGGAATTTCTCTAAGATTGACTACTGAGGTGCATACAATTTTGTCCATATACAGTCAAGTGATCAATGGAAATTGCCTTTAACACATGTGGCAGCCACTATGAGTATCAGGTAATGCGATTCGGTCTAAGCAATGCTGTGGCGGTCTTCCAGGAATTCATGAACAATGTTTTCCATTTATACTCATGTGTGGTCATGTACCTGGACCATATTCTTACAGTGGGTATGGAAAGTATTCAGACCCCTTAACATTTTTCACTCTTTGTTTTATTGCAGCCATTTGGTAAATTCCAAAAAGTTCATTGTTTCTCATTAATCTACACTGCACACCATCTTGACTGAAAAAAAACTGAAATGTAGAAATTTCTGCAAATTTATTAAAAAAAACCTGAAATATCACATGGTAATTGAGTATTCAAACACTTTACTCAGACAATCATATTTAAGTCACATAATACCATTTCCTTGTGATCCTCTTTGAGATGGTTCTACTCCATCATTGGAGCCCAGCTGTGTTTAATTAAACTGATAGGACTTGATTTGGAAAGGTACACACCTCTGTATATAAGATCTCACAGTGCATGTCAGACCAAATGTGAATCATGAGGTCAAAGGAACTGCCCAAAGAGCTCAGAGACAGAATTGGGGCAAAGCAAAGATCTGCCAAGGTTACAAAAGAATTTATGCAGTACTCAAGGTTCCTAAGAGCACAGTGGCCTCCACAATCCTTAAATGGAAGACGCTTGGGACCACCAGAAGTCTTCCTAGACATGGCCATCCAGCTAACCTGAGCAATCATGGGAGAAGAGCCTTAGGGAGAGAGGTAAAGAAGAGCCCCAAGATAACTGTGGCTCAGCTCCAGAGATGCACAAAGTCAAATGTCACTGTAGCCTCCAAGCGTCGGGCCTTTATTGCAGAGTGGCCTGATGGAAGCCTCTCCTTAGTGCAGGACATATGAAAGCCAGCGTAGAGTTTGCAAAAAAACACATAAAGGACTCCCAGACTATGAGAAATAAGATTCTCTGGTCTGATGAAACGAAGATAGACCTTTTTGGTGATAATTCTAAGCGGTATGGTATGTGTGAAGAAAACCAGGCACTGCTTATCACCTACCCAATACAATCCCAATAATGAAACATGATGGTGGCAGCATCATGTTATGGGGGTGTTTTTCAGCTTTAGGAATAGGACGACTATTTGCAATTGAAGGAAATATGAATTGTGGCCAAGTACAGAGATATCCTGAATAAAAACCTCTTCTAGAGTGCTCTAGATCTCAGACTTGACTGAAGGTTCACCTTCCAACAAGACAATAACCCTAAGCACACAGTTTTTCTATTTTAATAAATTTGCAAAAAGTTCTACATTTTGGTTTTGTTCAGTCAAGATGGGGTGTAGAGTGTACAATAATGAGAAAAAAATGAGCTTTTTTGAATTCACCAAATGGCTGCAATAAAACAAAAAGTGAAAAATGTAAATGGGTCTGAATACTTTGTGTATCTATTGTATATTTTCTTCCAACTTCTTAACACACAGGAAAAATGTTTTCCAGGTTCTCCTGAGGCTGAGGAAGTTCTAAAGTGGCCTCATCCTGATGGAGTCAAGGCAATTCAGCGGTTCCTGGGTATGGCCAACTATTACTACCATTTCATTCCACACTTCTCATTCTGGATCCTTCCTGTCAGGGACCTGACCCACAAGAGGGCAAATCCTAAGATGTAGATTCCTGAAGAAGAGAGTGTATTTATCACCCTTAAGCTGGTCTTCTCATTGGCTCTGGCACTATATGAACTGGGGATCAATAGAGTTTTTCTGGAAAGAAGATGCTTATTCCCCTGCAACCCTCATGCAGAAGTCTGCTACCAGTCGGATGGTAACATGCAGCTACTTTTCCAAGCAATTTTGTGCGTCTGAGCGCAACTACTCGATTGGAGACCGGGAGTTGTTGGTGATCAAGATGGCCCTGGAAGAGTGGAGAAAGCTCCTAAAGGGAGCGATGCATCCCACTGCCATCTACACTGACCACAAGAACTTGGCCTACCCACAGATGGCTTAGAGGCTGAATCAGCTCAAAGCCCAATGGTCGCTATGCTTTGCTCGCTTTGACTTTGTACTCCATTTCTGGCCGGCTGAACAGAATAGCAAGGTTGATGCATTCTGCAGGTTGCTTCTGTCGGTCAACCAGGAAAAGGAGCCTCAACATGTCATTGAGCCCTCTAAAATGCTCATGGTAGCTCAAGTAAACTTGTTTGGGTGCCACCTAGGAAGACGTTTGTTGCGGAAGCGGACAGGAATCTTGTGGTGCAGTGGAGCCATTCCTCTAAGCTGGCTGGTGAAACCAGGCAGAAGAAGATGACTCTTCGTATCTCGCGGCACTACAAGTGGTCAACTCTTTGCAAGGATGTTGTGGTCTTGCTTCAGCTTGTCTTTTGGGTGCCCACAATAAAACCCCGAAAAAGCTTCCCGCTGGATGACTACTTACTCTATCTGAGCACATATCCCTAAAGGTATAGTGTTTGGGATTATATTTATATCTGGTTACAATCATGCATGTCTGTTTTTTGCTTTTGGTTAACCACTTGTCCGTAACAGTATTTCTCTGATGCAATTTTCAAGCATAAAACATGCTTTTTTTTATTTTAGCAAGTTACTTTGCCCCTGCTTTACATCAGGGACTCAGTGTGCAAGCATGAGTTTTCATCCTAGAGCACTACTCATTTGTTATTCCGTACATCGATATAATGATGCGCTTCTTGCACATTACGCATATGCAGTTCCTCAATGCTGGCAAACTGCTTTATCTATATTTTGTATCTGTACACATGCGCAATTCATGCCTTCTGAGTAGTTCATAACTACATGTTGACTGTACTTCTGTATCTATATTGGTTGTATTCTCACTGTATATTGTCTATATTATTATTATCTGCTGAACGTAGACCTTCTCCTTTGGGCTATACACCTTTTTGAATGGTGTTATATTTTTCCAAAGATTATGTTTCCTATTTTTATAGTGGGCTATACATGTTTATTGACTTTATACAGGTACTTTGTTCATTTATTTGGTTTTAATAGTTTTTATATGGCATTTCTATTGAATTATTCACTAAAATTGCTGTAATATTATGTAGGTGTACTTTTAGATTTCTTAAGCTCCTTTCTCTTTTTATTTAGTGAAACTGATTTTGCCTATGGCTGTGCATCTTTAATGTTATTACATGCAGTCCTGGAATATGACAGCACTGGAAGATAATGGGTTCCTGGTCACTTCATATTTGATCCTTCTCAAGTCTTTGGCAATTAATATGCGTTTTATTTTTTTTCAAAATGGTTTTTGCAAGCCTGATGACTTTTTGCAACAAAACCTTTGATGGGATGGTTCTGTTATCATGCCCCAATATCATAGCAATTTCAAGAGTGCTACATCTCTTTGTAAGACTTTTAACAATCTTGGACAGTTAGTTACCGTACATATCATTTTTGGTCCAGTTGATCTGGGGAAAAGGAGCTGACTGATAATTCTTGCACACCTTGATACAGAGTGTGATATCCTTAGGCCACACACCCATCATTACACAAATTATTATCACCTAATATGTATGCTTCATCCAATAAACACTCAAGTTTTTACAGCATTGAGTTGGAAAATGGGCATAAAAATTATGAAATGGTCAAAATACTCACTTGCCTAATAATTTTGTACAAAGTGTAAAAGAATGATTCAAGACATGGACTACCCAGATTACCCTGTTGAAAAAGGGACAAGATCACTCTGCCGAAACTGTTAGGATTCCAACATGCTCATCTAAATGCAAAACTCATATTAGGTGATTTTATCAAACAAAATTAGAGTCCTTAATAACCACAGTTCAAATATTTACACGAGCAAATTTTGCAAGATCTTGATAAACAGTGTGTTCTACTTGCTAACAGATCTATTAAATTCTAAGCTTGAGGGGACGTCCTCCATCCTTTTGAGTGACTTGGCTTCTATTAAGATATTATCTAAACAATGGAAGGATCAGTTATCTGTTATCTGGTTCTTATAGACCAATATTACATATTAACTTTTGAGGCTGTGCTCACTTAATGTGATAGGTGATAATCGCTTGACCGCGGGATTGAGGCACACAGGAATGGGTTCTATTTAAACAAGTCCAGCTGGTTTATTAACATACATAAACCGCTTAATGTAAATCAAACATATACTATTCTTTCACTTTACAGAAACTGATATACCGTACAGTCCGATTTTCTCCAGATACACCCACACACTCCAGCTATAACTCCACAGGTGTATCTCAGTGAAGGTATGGCACCTTTTACTCAGTGATCTCAGTCAGTGCACCACCTCTCTTCTCTGAAATTACCTGTCAGAAGCTTTTGCAAGGTTTCACACAATGACTCCTGTCAGTCCAACCATTGCAGTAGTTTGCCTCTATGGGGTCACATTTCAGGAGCTCTAGTAGGCTCCAGACAGTCCAGACACTAACTCCAGTCAGTTCAGACATACAGAAGATTGGCCACTTTTCAGCCATCGTAGACTCTACACACATGCTCTCCTTGCTGTGTGCCTCCAGGAAGTAAACTGCTTCCAAACACAGAGATCATGTGACCAAACAAATAGTCTTATTACCTTATGCCATGTGGTTAGTCAGTCTCACCTAGCACTCTGACTAACTTGTAAACCCAGCCCTTAACACATTAACAAACCTCATGGAACTACAAGTCCCAGAGTAAACATTCCAGGTTTACATCACAGAGGACCCCACCTCTGCAACACATACAAGCCATTTACAATACAACTGGTCGCTACATCACATATTCCCCTCTCTGTTCAAACTTGTGGGTTGAACACTTGCCAACATTCAGGGGCCCCAAGATTCCCCCACCAAGGCTCCCATCTATGTTACCTTTCCTTACCAGATGAGAGGCCCTTCTCTGACGACTTTGTGTTTCAGCTGCTGACATACAGTCTATCACCATCACCAAATTACTCTTTGTGAACAATGCACTATAAGATTCCGAAACCAATATATATGGTTTTGTCTGGCTCTGTTTAATATAGTAATCTACAGGGTCTCTTGTCTGGGACTTCCAGCATCTAGACCCATTGTGCCCACTTCCTTCAGGATGTCTTCGGATGTCTCTCTGTTGATGTTTTTTACTATTGCCTTACCTAACTAGAGACTTGTCACTCAATTTTTCACTTCTTTCGACTCTAGCTTCAGCTTTTGTAATTCTATTATTTGTAGAGACCCTTCTTTTCACTGTACCATGATTTGAAGGTGGCCACCATCTCCACCACCTCTGGTGAAGCTGTCTCTCAATTTGCAGTCTTTCAATCCTTAACTGCTCTACTTTTCTTTGAAGTGCCACAAGGTATTCAAGAAGAATCCGCACATTTCTAAGACTCTCCACTGTACCCATAACAAAGAACCATACTGGAATGGAACCATGGAAGGCAAAACCAAAGGCATAGAAAACACGTTCAGGGGGTTCAAAAGTACCAAAACAGCTCAAATTAGGGGCAGACACCAGGAGAAGCAGCATCTATTCCCCGAAGTTAAATTGGTAGACTATGGATGCATGGACAAGGCATTTCAAAGTTCAACATAGAGTAAGAAGTGGATGAGTGACCTGAGTAGGCATTGTGCTCAGAGAGCCTTGTTCAATTCATCCAACACACAACAAGGAGACCTCAATAACAGTTTCCACATTTCCCAAAAAGAGGGGCAGACAGCAGGAGAAGTGGCATACATTTTCCAGATTTCTAAATTTTGTAATGGCACACTATGGATGCACAGGAAAATGCCTGGCCCAGCATTTCAAGGTTCAACATTGATGAGTTAGAGATGGCTGAGTGGCAGGTGTAGGGATGGTGTTCAGAGATATCTGTTAAATTGAGGCAACACACAACGGAACCCCAATTAGAGTCTCCACATTTCCAAAATTAGGGGCAGACAGCAGGAAAAGTGGCATTGATTTCCTAGATTTTCAAAATTTAGTAATGGCACACTATGGATGTATGGGACAGGGCCTGGCTCAGCATTTCAAGGTTCAACATTGATAAGTAAGAGGTGGATGAGTGACAGATGTAGGCATATATCCCTGGTAACTTCAGACAACACACAACAAGGAGACCCAAGTAAAAGTCTACACATTCCAAAATGAGGAGCAGACAGCATGAAAAGTGGCATCAATTTTCTTTTTTTTTTAAATCCGATACATTTTATTAAGTGGTTTTCCATTAACAATACAACAAGTGAAACAGCACAACAATCCCACTTCATCCTACCATCTCACCGCCAGCCCCCAACAAGTTCAAGTATTATACAATACTTCAATACACTACACTACAATACAAAACTGTTCACATGTTTCATATATAGTACAGCGCCAACATTGAGATAAATGGCACATTCATTAATATATTTTCCCAAACACATTGATGTCACTAGGTGTACAGTGCCTTGTGAAAGTATTTGGCCCCCTTGAACTTTTCAACCTCCTTCCACATTTCAGGCTCTAAACATAAAGATATAAATTCTAATTTTTTTGTGAAGAATCAACAACAAGTGGGACACAATCGTGAAGTGGAATAAAATTTATTGGATATTTTAAACTTTTTTAACAAATATAAAACTGAAAAGTTTGGCATCCAATATTATTCAGTCCCCTTGAGTTGATACTTTGTAGCGCGACCTTTTGCTGCGATTACAGCTGCAAGTCACTTGGGGTATGTCTCTATCAGTTTTGCACATTGACAGACTGAAATTCTTTCCCATTCTTCCTTGTAAAACAGTTCGAGCACAGTGAGGTTGGATAGAGAGCGTTTGTGAACAGCAGTTTTCAGCTCTTTCCACAGATTTTCAATTGGATTCAGGTCTGGACTTTGACTTGGCCATTCTAACACCTGGATACGTTTATTTTTGAACCATTCCTGTGATGACCATCCGCTATGAAGCTGAGCTGCTGGTAAGGCAGCACCCCGAGAAACCCCGAGACCCTTAACCCCTATACAGGGATCTGGAATTACAGCGAAGCTCAGGGAGTAGCTACCTATTATGAGCAGCACAGCAGGAAGGTCGCCAGGAGGGGAAAAATCAAGACCCGAAAACCGTAGTCAGGAGTCCGAGTCAAAACCGAGAGGGCAGCTAAGGTACACAATTGTCAGGCTGTAGCAGAGTCGAAAATCCAGGCAAAGGTCAGAGTCAAAACTAAACACACACACTATATCACAGAATAGCATAGTGGGGGAAGAAGATGGAGGAGCAGAAGCAGGGAAAGACAGGGAACCGCAGGATCCACACGGATCCTGCATAGAATCGGATCGGATGGCTATTTGCCATCCGATTGCAGGGATCCGTGCCTGTCCGTGGGATCCTCCTTCAAAGTCGGATCCCACGGACAGGCACAAAAACGTAGTGTGAAACCAGCCTAATACTTTTACTAAGCATCTGGATTTTTGTAGCTGCATGGCCTATATAGTTAGAGCATGTAATATATCTATAGAGTATTCACCATGATACATCTTCCATTTGCCCCATATTTTGTCAATTTTAGGGCTCCCCTTTTCTTATATACTCCTTCCTCCATCTCAATCAATCAACACATCCTGTCAAATAACTCCTATAGTCTTGGAAGAGAGTCACTGAACCAAGGCTTAGCAATCACTATTTTTACATGATATAATGCTATCTTTATCGCCACTCCCTCATTCACATAATTCACTCCCTCTTCATCATAGCCCAATACACACGTTAGAGGTTGCAGGGGCAAGTCTCAATTGAAACACATTATTGATATAATTGAAACATTGAACCAAAAACGCTGGGATAATTATACATCCCCATTAATCACCATTTTCCTTGAATTCCATGTTTGGAGTCCATGCACAGTCCCTACGCATACTGTACAGACCCTAAACATTACAGTTCAGCTTTGCCCATCACTACTCCTAAGTAGAGATGAACAAACTTTTTTGTGTTTCGAGTTCCAGTGCTTTAGACATCCAAAGCATTCCATCATGCATCACTTTGCTCTGGTACGCTTGGTGCTCGGCCCAGTGTGACCTGCTTGCAGTGTTTGATGGCTTGCACTGCATAATTGGAGTTATCGAGTGAAGTGTATTGTAAAAAAAATTACAAACAAATCACATCCCTCACATCCCTTATGGCGGGCTGTATGTGGACTGACAGCTGAGCTGCCCAAACAGTGGCTACCAATGATGTTTTGGTCAATTTTAATTCCGAATAGAGATGAGCGGACTCACTAACGATGGAGCCGGACTTTTAAAAATGGACTGTTCGGAGCAATAATTTGACCCGAACCTCATTTGAAGACACTGATTGTGCAGTTTGGATTTCTGACCACATACAGCCAGCCATAAGCAAGCCACTTCTGTGGCAGGATGACGGGGATTATCATTTTGTTTATTTTACAACTACACTACGGATGATAATGCTGCCTTTACTCTCAGTGCGAGCTGATCAAATACTGCAAGCGACTCACACTAGGCCAAGTGCGCTCATTTCTACTCATAAATTGGGGTTAAAGAACCAAACTTAAAAGTTCAGTACTCTTACTAAACACAGACCTTTGCAAAAAATGTCAGTGTTCGGGTTTGGAGTTCAGGTGCTTTACATACACAAACTAATAGAGTGAGCATTGCTGTACTCAAATAGACTCGGTGCTTGGTCCAAGCCACATTCAGTGTTTGAAAGGCACTAGGAGTAAAATCAGTGTTATCAGATGAAGTGTGTACAAAAGAAAAAAATTACAAAAGGATTAGCCAGCTGACACCAGGCCGTAGATTGATAATGTCAGGCCTATGTAAAACCCAGCTATTATCAATCTATAAGTAAGTAGTAAAATACATAACACAGATATAAATAATTTATTTGGAATAAAAACACACAGACATCCCTGTTTCCCCATCCTTATTACCTACGAAACATACTCTCCGATGGTAATCCACAGTCCGCACGAGTTGTCCCTCAACTAACCATCTTAGCTCTGCTACATTTCAATGAGCGGAGAGTCCGCAGACATGTTCGCCCACCAGGAGTAGCAATCAGAGACTGGCAGCCAGCTTTCTGAGTTGGGTGGTGATGTCATACAGTTCATCTGAGGACAGAGCATGGGCTGCACTGCAGAGTCCTCAGATTAATTCTCTAATGGCACAGTTATGTGTCAGTGTGAACCTGCTGCCACAGGTGAGTGGACATGTGTCTGCTCACAGGGATGTAGCAGTACTGCAGATCTTTGAGGGACATAGCTGTGAATTATCGTCAGACATTATGTTTGGCCTTAATAAATAGGTGTAAGCGGGTTGTCTGTTTTATTTACAATGAAGGTATTTTCTCCTTGTGTTTTCTTTGTAATAAAGGATTTTTCTCTGCATCTCTGCTTTTTTAACTATTCAGTCACTGGATTGGTAATGTGGGGGTATCATAGACGTCTGTACATTATCAATTCAGGGGTTAAAGACAGCTGACAATACTCATCTGTCATCAATCACTTTTATTTCCCCAACTGCCACCGCCCCAGGGCAGTTGGAAGAGTCGGGGTGAAGTACCAGAATTGGCACGTCTTATGGGGGTGCCAGATCTGGGGCAACTGCAGCCTGTTATTTTTAGGGGGTAAGTGTCCGAGAAAGATGACCCTACCCATGCTGAGAAAACCAGACCTCAGATTTAGGCTTTACCTTGACTGGTAATCCAAAATGGGGGGTACACTATGCCATTTTATTTACAAATTATTTTATAATTTATAAAAAAAATAATTTAAAAAAACAGCTTGACGTAAACTCTGTTTTGAATTAGCAGCCAAGATTAAGCCGCCAGTATGGTCTGCAGGCTGCAGATATCTGCGGTACCCTAGCTGGTGATGAAAAATAGGGGTCCCCTACACGTTTTTTAATTATTTATTTTTAGCTATATACAAGGCTAAAGCACCCTTTAGAGCAACATGAAAGGTACTAAAGGGTTCAAGCTTACAATATATAGATGGATGGGACATTATATAGGTGTTTGACATCTATCTGTCTCTAAATCTACAAGAGAAAAAAAATCTATCTATTTTTTCCATCTCTCTATAAATCTATCTCTACTTTCAATCCATCCATTGAGGTGAACAGCTGTAAACTTAAGTAATCTTTAAAATCTTTAAAAAATTAGCAGTTCGCAGTCACTCCTGGAATGGCGACTCCATTACATGTGCTACTCCTAGCATTTCATCCCGGGTCTCTCGCTACCCCGGTGCATTGGCAAACAGGATAATGGTATTTTGAGTTGATGCCAGCTGGGTAATGTCAGCTGACATAAAGCCCAGCGGTGGTAATGCCAAAGAATCAATCAGATGGCTGATATTACTAAATAAGTTAGTAAGGGCACAAATAACCACACCAATAAATATTTTATTTGAAAATTAACTCCAATACATTCCTCTTTCACCACTTTTTTTCATTAAAATCCATTTTTTAAAGTTTCCCATTTCACCAAACTTCAAAAAAAGGATGTAAAAAATAATTTAAAAAAGAACATAATAAAAGAAAAATGAAACCAAAATAAATGCTTAAGTCCCAGCATATGTGGGGCAAGATCATTGACTGCATCCCAGGTATGGTAGGACAGAAGGCACTGCATCGCTCCCGGCAGTGTTACTTACCCGAGTTTGTCTCAGGTTGCACAGAGGGTATAGCGCAACAGGGAATCTTGCTGTGTTACATGAGATGATTCCAGTGGGGTTAGTGCTTGTAACACACGCTCTCTCGCAAGATCCACGATATTGCGCTAGATGTAGTGGGTACAGCTCACTGGTATTGTGAGACACATATGAGGAGCAGTGACATCAGGGAGTGCAGTGCAGTTCAAACTTGCGGGATAGTCCCTGTGTGACCTCTTAAGTCTGAACTGTAGTAATCTTTGCGTTGGCACTGCTTATCACAGTATCACCAGTGCCTGCGTGCCTGCTCTCACAGCATATGGGGGATGCTGTCTGTGAACATGACCCCCTAACATGCATGTATGGCTATGTTCCCACGGTACGCTGTTTGATGCTTTTTTTGAAGCAAATTTTGAGAATCTGCATCAAAATCTTCATGTCTATCTGGAAGCCAGCAAAGTCGATGAGCGTTAAGAAGTGCTGGGCAATTATGTTTTTTTCCCTTGCAGATGTGGTGCAGATTTTGAGGCAGAAAAAAGAATTCTGCACCACAACTGGAAGAAATAAAAAGCAATGTGGGCACAGCACATCTGAACTGTCATAAACTTTGACCGCCTCAGGATAGACATGCAGACTTTGATGCAGATTTTCAAAATCTGCATCAAAAAAAGCATCAAACAGCGCACCGTGGGCAGGGCCCTAAGAGGTTCAACGGAGAGCTGTACTTATGGTGAAAGGGCTCGAGAATTCCTCTTGCCCCCTGGGTACCTCCACAGAGACTTCTAGGGCAGGGGTGGCAAACTACAGTCCCCTAGGTATGTAAACAGTGCAAGTTTTCAGGTTTTTCTTAGCATTGTACAGGTAGTAATTTCATCACCTACAGATGTGATAATTCCAAGACTTTTTGCAATGCTAAGAAAATCCAGAAAACATTGACTATTTGTGATCCTTGGGGAGTGGAGATGTCTAGCACTGTTCTACAGGAGTGTGGGAGTGTCTTGCATTTCCATACCTAACACCTTCAGGCCAAAGGCATCTGTAGGGCAGTATCATAGCACCTCTTAGCTTGCAGAAACAGTCCAGCAAACAAGGAGTGAAGTAAAAATCTTTACAGTAGCTACTTTTAAAAAAAAGCACATGTTGGCACATTATGTAGTTTTTAATACACAAATAGTGATAATTTTAATTTAGGCACTTAGCACAGAATATAATGTCTAAAAGACACACAAATATAAATATGCACAGTATAAAAGTAAAGCCCACAAGGATCCGCAGACTCCATTAAAATGAGGGGGCAAAGTTCATTAAGGGTACAGTCCATTAAGGGCCTTGAGGTGTTGCCCACTGGAGAAGAGGATGGAGGAATTAGAGAACTCCACACCCTCTAAGAGACACAGGAGGATCTTGGACAACCCTGACAGAACCTTCTCTGGCCCCTGTGAGTTTCTCTGCAGCTGGCTGGCTAACAAGATCAGGCCTGACTAGCATCCGACGCTCCATCCTCTCCATTCAGCTTCCTGCTGCCAGTTTTGGAATTCCTCTGAGATGGTGACCCAACTTACACCTACTGTGAAACAACCCTTTGCTGCCTTACACCTTCATGAAGGTGACCACCTCCCAAATATACAGGATGCGGAGTTATGAAGGGAGATGGTCCCGCAGTAGGGCGGACTGGTTTACACAGCGCCTTTTATCAGTCCCGTCTTCAGCTAGGAACCCAAACCCCCTCTTCTGGAAGAATGTTGCCACCTGGCCCTGGGTGCATTGCTCCTCAAAGGCGTTAGACTCAGGCTCCTGTAACCACGCTCAGGCAAAGGCATCCATGAGCCAAATTTCTTCCAAAAATTAGATGGGCCAGGGTGACTTATTCCTATAAGGATAGTTGCTGGGAGGAAGTAGGGGTGCCAACATATCATTTTACCAGTCAGAAGACTTTTGCGGGGGTGCTACACAAGGCAGAGAAACAGGGGCTTCTGCCACTACATCTTCCTCATCCTTGTCCTCCTCCTGGATTTGCCGATCCACGAGCTGTAGCACTGGTTGTAGGTATAATAAGGCCAGGCATGCTGCAGAGTCCTGACTTTGACCTGTGGTGGCCCTGGCTGGCATACAGAAGAGCTGACCTCCTGACTCTAAGCTACTTTCCAGTGGGACCTCTTCAGGCATACAGGAATAGCACTGGATTCTGACCTTGCTGCATATCAGGGCCAATGTGGATAGCGCGGACGTACCTCTGCGGGCTGCTATGATTCTGGGGAAGTACCCTCAGACCTTGGGGTGGTGAGGAAGATCATGTTCTCCAGAGCAAGCATCACTTACAGTGGATCCATCACGTCAACAAACTATGGACTGCAGGCACACAGTAGCAGAGTGTAGCTATGTTGTATGGCAATCCCAAAATGGCCTCCTGGTAAAGCATCTTTCATTTGCCTAGTGGCCCGCCTCTTTCAGTGCTAGGACCCAATCACTTACAGGATATTACTGTTTGCTCAATCTTGTTGCCTAGCTCCCATTAACCCCTCCATAGGGTGAGCTGCAGAAGGCACCTGACTTACAAATCCCTTTTCCCATGCCACAGGTAACAGTTGGCCTTGCAGTTGGGTGGAGTTATTATTGAAACCTGACATAGTTGTAGGACAAATGCGAAAAAGAAAATAGTTTATTTCAGCTCACCACCAATTCATCTGGAATAATTGAATAAGGCTGGTGAGCAATGCATGGACAGGTCCAAGATGAATGCAATAATAACACATTTGTGCATATGCCAAAAATCTGTATTTTAAATGTTTGAAATGAAATGAAATAAATGGATTGTACATTTCTAAGGAGTAATATCCATGTAATGGTGTTTCCTGACTGTGAACAGAACTATAACACCATGTAAATTATGTATATAACTAGCTGGGTGCCCGATGCACATGCATCGGGATTCTAGCAGAGCGAGTCTCTGACTCGCAATGGCCGCTTCGCGGCCAATGCTTCGCGCTGCTAAGGCGACTCGCCATGCCCGCTGCGCGGGCATAGCGAGTCGCCTTAGAACTGCTCGCAATGGCCGCTGCGCGGCCAATGCTTCGGGCGTATCCACATGACCACGCTGACTCGCAGCGCGAGCGGACTCAAAAGGGGCAAAAAACCCATTCGTGATTATATAATAGATGGACATATGCTATATTTAACTAAATTGCTAGCAGATAAGTGTAAAGAGGTGGCCTGCCACACTGCTGACCCTCTGCAATAATAAAGGTTTGCATTCTAAACAAAAAAAGAAAAGAAAAACAAAATAATAATAATTACAAAAATGTTTTTTTTTAAATTAAAAGATGTCTTAAAGGCATGTTTAATGGATAGTTTAAGCTTCCAGGATTTCACAGCAGCTGCCACTTCTGGCACTGTTATAAAATATTTTCAGCCTGCAGGTGTCCCAACACCTGCAAACTCAAGGAAGTATAAAAACTTTCTTTTAAAGCTCAATTAAATACTACAGGTTGAATGAAACTGGTAGACCCTTAGAAGTCCTTGGGTAAAGGGTGTTCTCAGCCACCAGTTCTTCCCACAAGCGTTTTGGCCGTAAACATTCAAGGAAGGTTTTAGGGCCATTTTAAAATTTCAAACTTTTTTCAAGAACAAGACTGTGTTTGCCAATTTTATAATAAATTGCTCATGTTACGGTCATGAACCAAATCTGCACTGATCATGCAGAATTTGAAATTGGCAAGCATGTTCGGGGAAAATTCACTCATCTCTAGTCGGTAATGATACCACATGGAAGAACAATGTCACAAGACCTGTGGAAGAAAATAATATCTTCATACAAGAAAGGGTAAGGAAAAAAATCAACAAAGCTTTACTTATCAGATTACTTTAGCAAAAGTAATACAAAAATATATTAAAGATGGAACTGCAGCAATCTCACCAAGATCTCCAGGCCAGACCACGGATATTAACAGCTAACACCCAAGTTCACTGCCATTAGCTAAAGAAGTAGAAATCTAAACTAGGGTAAGTGTATCCTGTGAAACAATATGGTATACCCTGTGGAGGAATGGCATGCATGGGTGCTGTTCATGAAGGATCCTCACTTAAAGCCCATCCACAAAAATGCCCATTTAAAATTTGAGAGGGCCCATCCAAAAAATATGAAGACTATTGCAAAGTTAACGAGTACAAAGAAAAATGCATAGTGCCTACATTGACACATGGTGGTGGCAGTGTACTTATGTGGGGTTGTATGAACGTTAATGGTATCAGGGAACTACATTTCATTGATGGTATCACAAATTCGTTCCCTTGGTAGACGTGTAGTTTTCCAACATGACAATAATGAAAAACACACATCTATGACCACTGTTGCAATTCTCAAAAACAAATATTAACAGTATCCATGTACTGTGTGTGCATTTTTAGATTGATACAATGAATGTCAAATATATACACACCCCCGATAAGATGCCAGTTTTTTGTCATGTTAAAAAATCATACCAAGATTAATCATTTTAGAAATTTTCCTATCTTTAATGTCTTAGGGTACCTTTACACGCCGCAATATTTTGTGGGAATCCTGACGGCGATATGTAGCCCTGAAACTATCGCCGTCAAATTGCTACCCAGTTGTGGCGTGTATTTGAGGAATTTGGCGGCGATAATTCACCTGTCGCCTGGTTCTGATTTCAGAGCACTGCTCCAAAATCAGAGGCAATCCTGAAGGTGAGATTCCCGGCATTTGGCATGTGAACGGGCGATAGTGATGGAATCAGCGTCGCCTATTGATTTCCCGTAGGCGTGCCACAGAGTGCTTGAGTATGCGCCCTGTCTGCGCTGATTGGTGGAGGCTACTATGTTCCCATAGGCTGACAGTTGAGAGGGCGCCATATTTGAAGAGCTGTCTGTTCAGCAACACACACATCTTCAATTGTGTCATGTATTAGCCAGTCTTCTAGAGCAGGCTGCAAATCGTAACGCTGTTGCGCTGTCCAATGAGCGCATATGAGGTGCGGTGTAAACCACTGTGGCACGCCTATCTCTTCGCAGTGCTGTACATGTACGCCCACATTCCTTTGGGGATTGCGGCGTGTGAAGCGGCGAGGGAAGTCGACCAAATTGGTTCCGCTGTTGGTGAGGCGATTTCCGGGGTGACACATCACCTTAGGTTGAGGGCGTAATTGCGGCATGTAAAAGTGCCATCGGCGATCTGAGGCGACCATGAAAAACGTGCTCGTGCACGTTAGATTGCCTCATATCGCCACCGAAGATTGCGGCGTGTAAAGGTACCCTCATAGAATCTGTACAATTCAATTGAAAAAATTGGAAAACTTTTCAGGTGGAAAAAGAAAAAGAAAAAAGTATAATAATGTGATTGCATAAATATGCACACACTTAAACTAATATTTTGTTTACATTTCTGACACGATTCAGTGTTTTTGAGTAGTAGTCTATCAGCACAGTGTGGCGCCCCGCAACGAGTGCGTCACAGGAAGGTATTGCATCCCTGACTGAAGATGTAATATCTTCCGTCTCAGTGATGAAATAGTTAAATCCAGAGCTCCATGTACCACATGCACCACTCAGAGGTAGAGGACCAATCAGGTCCTCGTGGGAGGAGTGTAAGGTGCAGTGTGGGGGAAGTTAGAAAGAGAAGGGGTGGTAGGAGAGTTGGAGTCGTGTTCAGGAAGAAGGAGGAGAACGAGCAGGAGTCTACACAGTGCCGTACAGCCCTGGGAAGGCAACCCAGCCGGGAGTGCACCATCAAGCGGTGACCCAGACCAGAAAGCGGGCAAATAGCAACTAGGCAACGGGCCAAAGACAACCATGCCACAGTCCTACCGGACACCGGTTTCCGAGGCAGTACGTCGTTTACCGCTGTCCTGCAAAACCAGAGTGACGGAGTAGCTTTTTAGTAGCGCCTCACTACAGCCGCTAACCCAGCAGTCTTACCAGCAGGGTACCCACCATTGGGACTCTGGACCCTTTACAGCCCAGGTTGGAAACCCGGCTAAGGTAATCCAATAGAGATTCCCAGTGCCTTGAACTGGTGCACTAAGACAGCGACGGCAACAAGAATAGGACAGATAGTAAAAGAAGGAACACTGTGGAGCTCTGGACAGAGGCTGTTCATCACTGGGACCACCCGGTCCGTTACCTAAAGAACTGTATACCGTGTACCGCACCGAAAACTACAGTAAAGACCCATTACAGAGGAGCAACGTGTCAGTGCCGTTTCTTTCAGAACTATTACTAACCCATGCATTATCCCTAAAAACTAACTGAGCTGCCGTATTCCATCCAGAGCAGCTCCTGGACCCGGGGACTACTGCTCATCCTGTGGGGAATATCCCATCTAGCTGCCGCACATCCCCCGGAGACCCAAGCAGCGCCGGTGCCTTCACCGGACTCCCACAGGTGGCGTCACGACAATCAAGACTTTATCCCAATCCCTTAACCCCTTTCATTTGACCACTGGGCCCACAGCCTCAGGCGCGGAACCGTGACAAGTGAAGTCAACGGTGAGTCAACAGCACATCTAAAACTGTCAATCTTTGCTCACTCTTCCTTGTCGTAGTGCTCTAAGGCCCCATTCACACACTGCTTTTTTTGCTGCGTATTTTTAAGCACTAGCTCATCACAAACCAGGAGTGGGTGATTAAACATATATAGTTGTGGCCAAAAGTATTGACACCCCTTCAATTCTGTCAGATAATACTCAGTTTCTTCCTGAAAATGTTTGCAATCACAAATTCTTTGGTATTATTATCTTCATTTAATTTGTCTTCAATGAAAAAACACAAAAAGAATTGTCCTAAAGCCAAATTGGATATAATTCCACACCAAACATAAAAAAGGGGGTGGACAAAAGTATTGGCAATGTTAGAAAAATCATGTGATGCTTCTCTAGTTTGTGAAATTAACAGCACCTGTAACTCACCTGGGACACCTATCAGGTGTTGGCAAAAACTAAATCACACTTGCAGCCAGTTGACATGGATGAAAGTTGACTCAACCTCTGTCCTGTGTCCTTGTGTGTACCACATTGGTCTTCTTTCTTTTCTCCATGCTCAAATAACTGTCTGAGGACTTGAGAAACCAAATTGTGAGAAAGCATGAGCAATCTCAAGGCTACAAGTCCATCTCCAAAGACCTAAAGTTTCCTGTGTCTACCATGCGCAGTGTCATCAAGAAGTGTAAAGCCCATGGCACTGTGGCTAACCTCCCTAGATGTGGACAGAGAAGAAAAATTGATGAGAGATTTCAATGCAAGATTGTGCGAATGGTGGATAAAGAACTTCTTCTACCATCCAAACAAGTTCAAGCTGCCCTGCAGTCCGAGGGTACAACAGTGTCAACCCGTACTATCCGTCGGCGTCTGAATGAAAAGGGACTGTATTGTAGGATACCCAGGAAGACCCCACTTCTTACCACGAGACATAAAAAAGCCAGGCTGGAGTTTGCCAAAACTCACCTGAGAAAGCCTAAAACGTTTTGGAAGAATGTTCTCTGGTCAGATGAGACAAAAGTAGAGCTTTTTGGGCAAAGGCATCAACATTGAGTTCACAGGAGAATAAAAGAGGCATTCAAAGAAAAGAACACGGTCCCTACAGTCAAACATGGCGGAGGTTCCCTGATGTTTTGGGGTTGCTTTGCTGCCTCTAGCACTGGACTGCTTGACCGTGTGCATGGCATGATGAAGTCTGAAGACTACCAACAAATTTTGCAGCATAATGTAGGGCCCAGTGTGAGAAAACGGGGTATCCCTCAGAGGTCATGGGTCTTCCAGCAGGACAATGACCCAAAACACACTTCAAAAAGCACTTGAAAATGGTTTGAGAGAAAGCACTGAAGACTTCTAAGGTGGCCAGCAATGAGTCCAGACCTGAATCCCATAGAACACCTGTGGAGAGATCTAAAAATGGCAGTTTGGAGAAGGCACCCTTCAAATATCAGGGACCTGAAGCAGTTTGCCAAAGATGAATGGTCTAAAATTCCAGCATAGCATTGTAAGAAACTCATTGATGGAAGCGGTTGATCGCAGTTATTTTGGCTAAAGGTTGTGCAACCAAGTATTAGGCTGAGGGTGCCAATACTTTTGTCTGACCCATTTTTGGAGTTTTGTGTGAAATGATCAATGTTTTGCTTTTTGCTTCATTCTCTTTTGTGTTTTTTCATTGAAGACAAATTAAATGAAGATAATAATACCAAAGAATTTGTGATTGCAATCATTTTCAGGAAGAAACTGAGTATTATCTGACAGAATTGCAGGGGTGTCAAAACTGTAAGTGGAGCACTTGTTTCTATGAAGGCCACTTCACACACACAGATATCTGAGTCCAATATCTAAACAGATCTCTGGTTGCAGTGAAATCATGGATACATTGCTCCATGTTGTACACAGCCACAAAATCGAGCAATGTATCCATGATTTCACTGCAACCAGAGATCTGTTCAGATATTGGACTCAGATATCTGTGTGTGTGAAGTGGCCTTTAGACCTTTCCTCTGAGTGTGCCACTCCCGGTTTTGATTGTTCCCTCCTGGCTTTTTTTGAGCTTGTGCGTAAAAATATGCAGCAAAAAAAGCAGTGTGTGAATGGGGCCTTAATCTGTAAAGGTAACGTCACACGTGGGAATATTGTTAGGCAATTTCACTGGCAATTTGCTGGTTACAGTGAAATCATGGACACATTGTTCTATTTTGTTGCTGTGTACAAATGGAACAATGTGTCCATGATTTCACTGAAACCAGCAAATTGCCAGTGAAATTGCAAGCAATATTGCTGCATGTGACGGTACCTTTAGGGCCGCTTCACACTGCGGCATGATCCGGTCCGGGTCCGTCCGGGAGGACCCTGACAGCCGCGGACCGGATCAGCACACAGGACTGGGGGGCTATTATGCTCTCCGATCCTGTGTGCAGCGCACGCAGTTCCCGCTGTTGATAAGTTAGGACCGCGGGCGCTGCGGTCCTGATATGTCAGCGGCTGAAGCTGCGTGCGCTGTGCACAGGACCGGAGGGCATAATAGCCCCCCAGTCCTCTGTGCTGATCCGGTCCACGGCTGTCAGGGTCCTCCCGCAGTGTGAAGCGGCCCTTAGATTGTGAGAGCATTTAATGTGTACAACCCACTTCAGGTCAACCCACAGATGTTCAATTGGATAAATATCTGTGATTTGGCTGTTCCATTCTAAAAACTTTGATCCTTTACTGGTGAAATCATCCTTTTGCTTCATATGAGGTATCCTTTGGGTACCTTGTCACGCCACAGAAATTTTTGACGGCGATATGTCGCCCTGGAATTATCGCCGTCAAATTGCCTCCCTATTGCGCCGTGTAATTTGGGAATTTGGCAACGATATGTCGCCTGATTTTGGAGCAGTGCTCTGAAATCAGGCAGCCGGAGCGAGGCGACATATCGCCGCCAAATTCCCCAAATACACGCCGAAATTAGGAGGCAATTTGGCTGCGATGGTTCCAGGGCGATATATCGCAGTCAATATTTATCGCCACGGTTGCGGCGTGTAAAGGTACCCTTGGGGTAGTTGTCTTCCTAAAAGGGAAAATTCCTCTTCATCTTCAGCTTTTTAGCAGAAGCCTAAAGATTTTGCAAAATTAATTGATATTTGGAACTGGTCTGACTAATGGTGGGTTTACACGCCACGATATCGTTTCGATATCGCAACTCAATGGCGCGGGAGCACGCAATTAGTGCACGTTCCTCCCGCATCGCATTGAATGTTTACACGCTGCGATATCGAAATACAACGTCCGTGCGATGTCTCCGCCTCCCAACCCAGGATCGCATAGTTAACATGGGAGTGAATGGGTGACGTATCAAATCGCATCGTAATTGGGCGTTTACACAGCACGATCGGCTCCAATCTCCCTTCAATATCGGGACATTGAATAGCACGCTCATTCGATCCCCGATATCGCATTGACATCGTTCCTGCATCGTATTGGACGTTCATACCATACAACGCAGGAACGATATCGGGTCCAACGATCGAACCACGTGACTTTTCATTGAAATTGTACTGCGATATCGCGACGTGTAAACCCGCCATAAAGGCCCTGTCACACATATGATATCATTAATGATATCGTTGCAACATCACCGGTTGCAGCAATGTCTAAAAATGACATTGTTGCGTGTGACATTTACCAACGACCAACGATGAGGTTCAATGACGTTGGTCATTGGTAAATGACCTAGACCATAAATTTATCATTGGTCTCCCGCTGGAGTGGTGTGACAGTGGGAGACCAACAATGAACGATCTCCCAGCGCCGCACAGCAAGCGCTGGGAGCTGGTAACCAGGGTAAATATTGGGTAACTAAGCACAGCGCTCTTCTTAGTTACCCGCTGATTACCCTGGTTACAAGCGTTCTCGCTGGTCCTGATCGCTGGTGAGTCTGCCTGTTTCACAGCTCACCAGCGATCAGAGAACGATGTCCTAGCGATCCACATAGTTGGTGGGATCGCTGGGACATCATAACATGTAATGAGGCCTAAGGCTACATTAAGATTGTGCGTTTTTATTGATCAGTTTTTTGCAATGCATTGCAGAAAACGGATCACTGAAATGACACCCCAGCAAAGTCTATGGGTTTTCATTTTTGTTCACCGAAAAAAAGATATAATCCTATAGAACTCAGTATTTTTCAGCTGAGGTATTACTTCTAAAATATAACTTTTATTAAATTGTTTAAAACAAATGGAAATTATATGTCCCAACCTATACAGTCGAACAATTGACACACAAGGAGGGGAAAAGGGGAATAACAATAGCCCTGTTCTTTCCCTAACTTGCCCTGCCTGGCAACGGAGTTTCAAACACATAAAAAAAACCTTGATGGTGTCCCCGTACCGCAACGGCTGACCCTACTGACCCTTGCTTGGATATTAATATGTTCCACTAGTAAATTGCCTGCAAAACATGTATGAGCTTCATGATCAATACATGACTATCCCACTCAGCTCTAGGGCAATAATTGGACAATAAAGGGACACTGCACTTCACTTATTTACTTAGTAGAAACTACTCAGGAGTGACAGCCCTCGAAAAACCATCCACGCGAAACGTGCGTTGGGGTCGCCACAGACTAGGGCAGTGATACTGGGCACGGAATCAGGAGCCACACTTCACAATCTTATGGGTGAGTCTGATGGATGAATGGTTGCTAACCCTGCAATTTCTCTGTGACTATTTTGCCCTTAATATGTGTATCTGAAATAGCTGAGACTTAGCCAAGTCTCCTGTTATTACGCTTGTGTGGCATATCTTTGGAATCTCCTCACCATTTATTTCCTATATGTGTCATTACCTGTATGTGTGCTTTTAATCAATAAAGTTTAATTATTTTTGGACAGTAACTCCTGAGTAGTTTCTACTAAGTAAATGACCCTTGCTTGCTGTCTGAAAGGGGTCAATTATACAATACACTCCAAAATCCCCCTGTATAACAACGTACTGAGGAATCAGAAAAATCAGGGTTAATCCCCATCAGATATGCAGTAATGGGTTCATCAGGAGTGATCATCTATGGTACAGGGCATGTTCCACAGCTCTGGGGCGCCTAGGGTATGGTTATGATACTCTCCCTCTTCCCCAAAATCACGGAGGATAGTGGCCCCCACCTCTGTTAACCATCTCCTTATATCTCTTCATGTGTGGTGTGTCTGTTGGGGAGGCGGAGCTGGCGTGCCCCTCTAGGCAGGTCACAGACCGGAAGTGCGTCACCCGATAATATGACATGACTGTGCACGTCCTTCGCGGTAATTCCTCCTGCGATTGGAAGTGCACGGCCATCTATATGGTCCACCGGATACATAGAAAGTAGTATGTTGGTTCCTTTTTCCACAGTTACCACAAATGAACAACACATCCAGATCATCACCCAAATGGGTGCTATCTTTAAGCTCCCACTCTCTTATATATCATGGGGCTTCTTGGAACCAACCTTAGGGGCTCCAAAAAGGATTATAATGTTATGTAGGGGATAGGTGGCGCTTCTGTTAAATAGAGTCCGCAAGTTTGCACAATTTATGATGAAGGGATATATTTGTTTTTTATGACATCGTTAGATATATATGTAGGTCTTAGTACTCATAGAAACAAATTAAAACAACATATACATATGCAGTCATCTTTAGCATCAACTGGTGCAATGATATTTGGATACGATAGTGTTGTTGATTCAACCAGAGCTAGGGTGGATGAGGGACTCGGTCACCGGGGCTACTGTGTGGAGAGTCACGGATGGTCGGGACCCCGGTGCCGTGCCCTGGTGATCAATACCAGATGTTGATGGTAAACGGTGGGGGTTAAAGGGGTTACTTACAGGGAACGTGACGCCACCTGTAGAGTCCGGTAAGATGGTACCGGCGCTGCCAGCCAGCCACTGAGGTGATGGTTGAGGCAGCTAAGTGTCGTGCAGCTCCCCACAGGTGAAGCTCTACCTCAGGGCAGCTATTGTGATGAGACGGTGAGGGAGGACAGTGATGGTAATGGTGGTGTGTTTCAACCAGAGCTGGGGTGCATGAGGTACTCGGTCACCGGGGCTTTTGTGTGGGATGTCACGGATGGTCGGTATCCCCGGTGCCGTGCCCTGGCGAACAATTATACCAGGTGTTGATGGTAAAACGGTGGGGGTAAAAGGGGTTATTTACAGGGGGACGTGACGCCACCTGTAGAGTCCGGTAAGGTGGTACCGGCGCTGCCAGCCGGCCGCTGAGGTGATGGAGGGGGCAGCAGTGTGTGGTACAGCTCCCCACAGGTGGAGCTTTACCTCAGGGCAGCTGTGGTGAGACGGTGAGGGAGGACAGTGATGGAACTGTGGTGCAGTTCTTACCCCTCTGCTGTTGATGTTGATGATGTTAAGTCCTTTGAGCTGCGGCAGGAAGAATAACAGAAACCAGTTCTTGTTTAACTTTACTTTACTCGGTACCGACTGATGGCATAACAAGACACGGTACAGTTTGGTTTAGGGTGTTGTTACCAACTCAGGATCTCTTAAAGAGTCTTTAGATGTTCTTTCTCTGTCTTTCAGGGTTTCTATTCTCTTTCTAGATCTTTCTGTCTTTCCCACCTTTGAAGAGCTCCCCCGCCAGTCCTACGGTCTGTTTCTAGGAGATAAGGTCTGTCCACTACCCGGTCTGGACAGGGCAACCCGAGACTAAAAAGTTCCCTTCCAGCACCGCAGTAAATGTAACCACCCGGGGGTCTGCTGCAGTGTTCCAGCGACCTCTCCCTGCACCCTCAGCAGCCAGAGAAGAACTCCCCGCCTGGCACCCACGTTCCAGCGCCCTCTGCTGGAATAGCGTCACTCAGCTCCTCACTTCCGTGGCTACTGCTTGAGCACATGAAACAACATCTCCAAACCTGTTTCTGCTGGAGAGACTGCAGAGAGTATGCTCCTCCCCTCAGCCAATCGCCTAGCCTCTGTGTCCTGCCAATCAGGACCGCCCTGCTGATATATAAGCTTCCTGTTTCCTGTCAGTCCTTGCCAGGGCAACTTCTACCTATTGAAGTGGCTAATCCTGGTCTGGTCAGGTTGTTCCTTGTTTTGCTGGTTATCTGATTTCTGTGTGTTTCTTCCTGCAGATCTCCGCCTTACCGGCTCCTTGCTGACGCCCGTGTTCTGGGTCTTCCTCCTGGATCCCTTCCAAGCTGAATTGCTGATTCAGGTCCTGCTCCGGATTCTCTGTGTTTCCAGTTCTTCGTGTCCTATCTTATACCCGGTTGCTGTATTGTTTCCACGTCGCCTTGGGTCAGTTTAACACACGTGTCCGCTTCATTGGTCCCTTCGAGGCTGGTCCCGGCGGTATCCCTGTATAGGGGTCAAGCACTCCGGGGTCTCCCTCGCTGGTGTTCCGGTGCTGTGGCCGTGTGGCCCTCCCCTGGGGCGTGGGTTCTATTCTGTTCTGTTCTGTTCAATAAACCCGTTAACTCTACTGTACTGGTCCGCCTCTCTATCAACCAGGTATCAGCATCCGCTTTACGCGGTCCAGTGGGTCCACGTGTGGGGTCCGTCAGTAGGACGTGACAGTAAATGTCTGTCCCTTTTTATTTCTCCTAGTGTCCTGAACCGGTTTTCAGTCCTGAGGGGAGAGGTACCTTTGTGGTGCTGTCAGCAACCCGTTTCTGTTGGGCCTGCAGCTCGTCGGCTTTGCAGTCAGGGCTGAACTCCTGGCTGCCTCGGTTGTCCGTGTCACCGGTGTACCCTCAACATGACCAGCTGGCTCCTACGAGTCTTGGTCCGTTGCCATCTGTCCTGGGCCCCCACATAAAGATGGGGTACCCTCCACTCAGCTGAGCTGCCAGGCCTGACCACTCTGTCTGCCTTCCCAGCGCCGTCTGAGGTAAATTCTCAACTGTCACTCTGCTCTATCCTAAGCTCCGCCCCCACCCTGTGGAACCTACCATATTGCCAGTTCCCCCTACACTAAGTGGTGCGGTCCTAAGTGAGTGCTAAAAATAGACTCCATAAGGTTGAAATTCTAACCTAGCAACTTACAAGGAAAAACACATTTTATACTTAAGTGTAATACCATTCTGTGGCGCATACCCGCAGGGGCGCCACAGGTGCAGTTCTTACCCCTTCTGCTGATGATGTTGATGATGTTAAGCCCTCTGGGCTGCGGCAGGAAGAATAACAGAAACGGTTCCAGTTTAACTCTGCTTTACTTGGTACCGACTGATGGCATAACAAGACACGGTACAGTTTGGTTTTAGGGTGTTGCTGCCAACTCAGGGTTTCTCTTATGGAGTCTTTAGATGTTCTCTCTCTGTCTTTCAGGGTTACTACTTTCTTTCTCTAGATCTTTCAGTCTTTCACCACCTTTGAAGAGCTCCCCCGCCAGTCCTACGGTCTGTGTCTAGAAGATAAGGTCTGTCCACTACTCGGCCTGGATAAGGCAACCCGAAAACGGGATACAGAGGGCTCCCTTCCAGCACCGCAGTATATGTCTATCCCTTTTAGTTTCTTTGAGTGTCCTGAACCGGTTTTCAGTCCTGAGGGAGGAGGTACCTTGTGGCGCTGTCAGCAACCCGTTTCTGTTGGGCCTACAGTTCGTCGGTTTTTCAGTCAGGGCTGAACTCCTGGCTGCCTCGGTTGTCCGTGTCACCGGTGTCCCCTCAACATGACCAGCTGGCTCCTACCAGCCCTGGCCCGTTGCCATCTGTCCTGGGTCCCCACATAAATATGGGGTACCCTCCACTCAGCTGGGCTGCCAGGCCTGACCACTCTGTCTGCCTTCCCAGCACCGTCTGAGGTAAACTGTCAACTGTCACTCTTACTCAGTCCTAAACTCCGCCCCCACCTGTGGAACCTACTATATTACCAGTTCCTTCTACTCTAAGTGGTGCGGTCCTAAGTGAGTGTAAAAATAGACTCCATAAGATTTAAATCCTAAACCAGCAACTTACAAAATAATATTACACATAAATAATAAATGCAATACTACTCTGTGGCGCCTAGCCGCAGGGGCGCCACATTGTCATACAGTGATGACCCAATATGATATATAACATCCCAGATCCATTTATGGATTAATAGGCATTAGCAAAGAGAGCCCGTACAGGTGCATAGAACCCCCAGAAATTGGTACTAGAGATTAATGGACCAACCAAGGCGTCATCACGAAGACTGGGCACAGTGTACTACAAGAAGGGTGTATAAGGTCAGATGCTCATTCAAACCACACGCTCCTGCTGACCCCGTCCTATAGAGCCACCTGGTCTCTTTTCTAAGGATTGTCTTATCTCACTTTCATCCTCTAATGGGTTTTTCTACCACCTCAATAATCTGAAAGTTAAAGCATTTGATATCTCCCCACGGGTCTCTCTCACATGACGTGATATGGGGGTGTCTCTAGCGTTTCTCATGTCCCCCAGATGATCCCTTATTCGTTGTTTTAGGGGTCTCCTTGTCTTACTGACATAGTCCATGGGGCATGAACATTGAAACAGATAGATGATACCCTCAGTTTTACAATTGCCAAAATGTCTGCTTTCAAACTTCTCACTAATAGTGCTGCTCTGGAAAAAGTCTGATCTTCTATTATATAAAAGCCGAAGGCCACTTCCGGAGAACCCGAAGGGTTACTTCCGTGACGGCCTCCGACCATGCTGCTGACGTCACAGTGCAGTGTAGCCGCGCGGAACTTTCCGTGCAGCTACAGGCACCGGCGTTTCAACGTTCCGCTCGCCCCTCACTACTGTCTCATCAAACACACACACACACAGCCTCTCACTACAGTCCTCCCAAACACACACACACCATCCCAACCACATCACACACACACACACTCCAGTATACTTACCCCGCCGCCATCCTGCTGCACTGCTCCCGCCATGGCTCCGCCCACCCCGCGGGACTCCCGCATTGGCTCCGCCCACCTCGCGAGACTCCCGCCTTGGCTCCGCCCACCTTGCGAGACTCCCGCCTTGGCTCCGCCCACCTCGCGAGACTCCCGCCTTGGCTCCGCCCACCTCGCGGGACTCCCGCCTTGGCTCCGCCCACCTCGCGGGACTCACGCCATGGCTCCGCCCACCTAGCCTGCGCTGACCACAGAGCTGCCGTCCTCTGCTGACCACAGAGCCTCCTTCCTGCGCTGACCACTCGACCACAGAGCCTCCTTCCTTCGCTGACCACAGACCCGCCGTCCTCTGCTGACCACAGACCCGCCGTCCTCTGCTGACCACAGACCTGCCGTCCTCTGCTGACCACAGACCCGCCGTCCTCTGCTGACCACAGACCCGCCGTCCTCTGCTGACCACAGACCTGCCGTCCTCTGCTGATCACAGACCCGCCGTCCTCTGCTGACCACAGAGCCGCCGTCCTGCGCTGACCACTCTTCCTCCTTCCTGCGCTGACCACTCTGCCTCCTTCCTGCGCTGACCACAGAGCCGCCGTCCTCTGCTGACCACACAGCCGCCGTCCTCTGCTGACCACACAGCCGCCGTCCTCTGCTGACCACACAGCCGCCGTCCTCTGCTGACCACAGAGCCGCCGTCCTCTGCTGACCACAGAGCCGCCGTCCTCTGCTGACCACAGAGCCGCCGTCCTCTGCTGACCACAGAGCCGCCGTCCTCTGCTGACCACAGAGCCGCCGTCCTCTACTGACCACAGAGCCGCCGTCCTGCCCTCACCACTCTGCCTCCTTCCTGCGCTGACCACTCTGCCTCCTTCCTGCGCTGACCACAGAGCCGCTGTCCTCTGCTGACCACAGAGCCGCCGTCCTCTGCTGACCACAGAGCCGCCGTCCTGCGCTGACCACTCTGCCTCCTTCCTGCGCTGACCACTCTGCCTCCTTCCTGCGCTGACCACAGAGCCGCCGTCCTCTGCTGACCACACAGCCGCCGTCCTCTGCTGACCACACAGCCGCCGTCCTCTGCTGACCACACAGCCGCCGTCCTCTGCTGACCACAGAGCCGCCGTCCTCTGCTGACCACAGAGCCGCCGTCCTCTGCTGACCACAGAGCCGCCGTCCACTGCTGACCACAGAGCCGCCGTCCACTGCTGACCACAGAGCCGCCGTCCTCTGCTGACCACAGAGCCGCCGTCCTCTGCTGACCACAGAGCCGCCGTCCTCTGCTGACCACAGAGCCGCCGTCCTCTGCTGACCACAGAGACGCCGTCCTCGGCTGACCACAGAGCCGCCGTCCTCGGCTGACCACAGAGCCGCCGTCCTCGGCTGACCACAGAGCCGCCGTCCTCTGCTGACCACAGAGCCACCGTCCTCTGCTGACCACAGAGCCACCCTCCTCTGCTGACCACAGAGCCGCTGTCCTGCGCTCACCACTCTGCCTCCTTCCTGCGCTGATCACTCTGCCTCATTCCTGCGCTGATCACTCTGCCTCATTCCTGCGCTGATCACTCTGCCTCCTTTCTGCGCTGATCACTCTGCCGCTGTCCTCTGCTGACCACAGAGCCGCCCTCCTCTGCTGATCACAGAGCCGCCGTCCTCTGCTGACCACAGAGCCGCCGTCCTCTGCTGACCACAGAGCCGCCGTCCTCTGCTGGCCACAGAGCCGCCGTCCTCTGCTGACCACAGAGCCGCCGTCCTCTGCTGACCACAGAGCCGCCGTCCTCTGCTGACCACAGAGCCGCCGTCCTCTGCTGACCACAGAGCCGCCGTCCTCTGCTGACCACAGAGCCGCCGTCCTCTGCTGACCACAGAGCCGCCGTCCTCTGCTGACCACAGAGCCGCCGTCCTCTGCTGACCACAGAGCCGCCGTCCTCTGCTGACCACAGAGCCGCCGTCCTCTGCTGACCACAGAGCCGCCGTCCTCTGCTGACCACAGAGCCGCTGTCCTGCGCTCACCACTCTGCCTCCTTCCTGCGCTGATCACTCTGCCTCCTTCCTGCGCTGATCACTCTGCCTCATTCCTGTGCTGATCACTCTGCCTCCTTCCTGCGCTGATCACTCTGCCGCTGTCCTCTGCTGACCACAGAGCCGCCCTCCTCTGCTGATCACAGAGCTGCCGTCCTCTGCTGACCACGGAGCCACCCTCTGCTGACCACAGAGCCGCCGTCCTCTGCTGACCACAGAGCCGCCGTCCTCTGCTGACCACAGAGCCGCCGTCCTCTGCTGACCACAGAGCCGCCGTCCTCTGCTGACCACAGAGCCGCCGTCCTCTGCTGACCACAGAGCCGCCGTCCTCTGCTGACCACAGAGCCGCCGTCCTCTGCTGACCACAGAGCCGCCGTCCTCTGCTGACCACAGAGCCGCCGTACTCTGCTGACCACAGAGCCGCCGTACTCTGCTGACCACAGAGCCGCCGTACTCTGCTGACCACAGAGCCGCCGTCCTCTGCTGACCACAGAGCCGTCGTCCTCTGCTGACCACAGAGCCGCCGTCCTCTGCTGACCACAGAGCCGCCGTACTCTGCTGACCACAGAGCCGCCGTATACAGTGGCAACCACTGAGCCACCATATACAGTGCTAACCACTGAGCCACCATATACAGTGCTAACCACTGAGCCACTATATACAGTGCTAACCACTCAGCCACCATACAGTGCTAACCGCTGACCCACCATATACAGTGCTAACCACTGAGCCACCATACAGTGCTAACCACTGAGCCACCATACAGTGCTAACCACTGAGCCACCGTATACAGTGCTAACCACTGAGCTACCGTACAGTGCTAACCACTGAGCCACCATATACAGTGCTAACCACTGAGCCACCATATACAGTGCTAACCACTGAGCCACCATATACAGTGCTAACCACTGAGCCACCGTACAGTGCTAACCACTGAGCCACCATATACAGTGCTAACCACTGAGCCACCATACAGTGCTAACCACTGAGCCACCATATACAGTGCTAACCACTGAGCCATCATATACAGTGCTAACCACTGAGCCACCATATACAGTGGTAACCACTGAGCCACCATATACAGTGCTAACCACTGAGCCACCATATACAGTGCTAACCACTGAGCCACCATATACAGTGCTAACCACTGAGCCACCATATACAGTGCTAACCACTGAGCCACCATATACAGTGCTAACCACTGAGCCACCGTATACAGTGCTAACCACTGAGCCACCGTACAGTGCTAACCACTGAGCCACCATATACAGTGCTAACCACTGAGCCACCGTACAGTGCTAACCACTGAGCCACCATACAGTGCTAACCACTGAGCCACCATATACAGTGCTAACCACTGAGCCACCATATACAGTGCTAACCACTGAACCACCATATACAGTGCTAACCACTGAGCCACCGTATACTCTGCTACCCACTGAGCCGCCTGTATACACACAATTCATTTCACCGCACTCCCGTAACTATTAGTAAATAAACTATATATGGATTCTAGACAACCCGATTCTTTAGAATCGGGCCGCCATCTAGTTTAACATAATTGCAATAGACGCATTTACCACATCTAAATGTGCCATTTTTTCTTTGGTCTAACCACGTGCCTGGGCTTTTTGGTGGGCAGTAGAAACTGTGGACCAACTGGTCCCTCAGTGACCTCCCCCGTCTATAGGTGATGGCTGGTTTTATAGGGATGAAAGGGGACACCTCTTTGTCTGCCAGGAGAACCTGCCAATGCCTTTCAAAGATGTTCCTCGCATCTCCTGAACGGTCATCGTATGTCCCTATCATCCTTACAATGCCATTAGATGTTGACTTCCCTTTTGGTCTGAACAGGGTTTCCCGATTGTTGCCAGCAGCATTTTGTAAAGCTTTACACAGCACATGTGGGGGGTACCCTTTATCTAGGAACCGTCTCTACATCCCCCTTGCCTCTAAATGGAACTTATTGATATCTGAGCAGTTCCGTCTTGCTCTCAAGTACTGGCCTTTCGGTATACCCATTCTCAGACTCTTGGGGTGGTGGCTATCCCATCTCAATAGATCATTGGTGGCAGTGGGTTTTTGAAAGATAGTTGTTTGTATGGCTCCACACCCATCTTTGTAGATCGTGACGTCCAAGAAATTGATAGACCCCTCATGAATTACCGAGGTGAATCTCAGACCCAGTCTATTTACATTCAGTTCATTAATGAAGTTCCCAAATGATTGCTTGTCGCCTTTCCACAGAATCATGATATCATCAATATAACGCCCCAAAATAATATCTCGGGGTTCCACCATGCTGCTCTGTCTTCTGTGAAAACGACGGTATCCTCCCACCAGCCCAGGAGCAAGTTGGAATAGCTAGGGGCAAAGGAGCTCCCCATAACCGTGGCCCTGCGCTGGTGGTAGAACTTCCCTTTGAACATGAAGTAGTTAAGGATTGCGTCCCTCTGGTCTTAAGATAGTATTTCACTGCTTTAAGTCCCATCTCGTGGGGGATACTGCTGTACAGTGCCTCCACATCTATCGAGGCTAGCTGCACATCATAAGTTCAATTATTTTATTGTATGGTGGGAAACCTGTGGTGACAATTTTGAGTATACTCCTCTCTGAATTTCCAACACTGGTTGGTGATTCATGTACCAACAGTATTGTCTTGTAATAAGATTGGTTGACATACAGTATAACCCATTTATTTTCCCATTAGAGTTAATATCAACAAAAGGGAATACCTCTATATATGGGGTTGACATGTCCTGAGTGGTTTTTTTAATTTACCACTAAGTTCAAGGGATAGATCTGGACTCTGAGGATTAACCCCATTTTTTTCTGACTCCTCAGTACATTGTTATACAGGGGGATTTTGGAGTGTATTGTATGATTGACCCCTTTCAGACACCAAGCAAGGGTCAGTAGGGTCAGCCGTCGCGGTACGGGGACACCATCAAGGAGGTTTTTACGTGTTTAAAACTCAGTTGCCAGGCAGGGCAAGTTAAGGAAAGAACAGGGTTATTGTTATTCCCCTTTTCCCCTTCACGTGTGTGTCAATTGTTCGACTGTATAAGGGCCCTTTCACATCAGCGTTTTTCGTAATTCGCGGCAGATGCGGTGAAAAAACCGCATCTGCCGCGTTTGCCGCATAACCGTTCCACTTGCGGCGCGGTTGCGGTTTTTCCTATAGGAAGTATAGGGGGACTTGCGGCAGATGCGGCAAGTGCGGTTTTACACTTGCAGCAGGTGCGGCAGCGAAAAAAACCGCGGTCAGCCGCGGTTTTTTTCCCTGTCGCAAGTGCAAAACCGCACTTGCCGCATCTGCCGCAAGTCCCCCTATACTTCCTATGGGAAAAACCGCAACCGCGCCGCAAGTGGAACGGTTATGCGGCAAACGCGGCAGATGCGGTTTTTTCACCGCATCTGCCGCGAATTACGAAAAACGCTGATGTGAAAGGGCCCTAAGTTGGGTTTTCATTTTTGCCATTCACACAGGGCACTTTGAAAGTGATGCATTTTATCACTTTTGGAGGGCTCCGTTTTGGAAAACTGCATGTCAATTTGTCTGACATTTTTCTGATCCACTTTTACCATACGAGGCATTGTCTATGGGTTTAAAAAACACAGCACAAAAAACGGATCATCCGTTTCCGATCCGTTTTTGGGTGCATTTTTTTTTTTGACAGCTCCTGTTTTCCTGAAAAAAAATGCAGCAGAACGGAGGAGAAAAAATGGACAGTGTGAATGTAGCCTAAAGGCGCATTTTCTGCTCCTGAAAACAGACTCAAATCATAATGGTGCCTCTTCCATGCCTCACTATGGGCATTGTTCTTTGGTGATGCACAATGTTGACTTTCACCATACCTTTTTAAAGTGATCCTAAACCCAGAAACTGACCCCCCCTTATCTTTAGACCTGTCCCTGCACCCCCTCTTACCATTTCTAGCCATCCCTTTTGCATAAAAAATCGCTTTTGTAAAGTAAGAGAAAAGTATATAATAGTTTGACCTGTGTGAGTTCTCCGTTTCTGTTTAAAGCCGCAGATAGGCGTGCCTGTCTGCTGCTGCCTGGTAATTATTCACGCCCCTGTCTGCTTGCTGCCTTTGTGAGTGTGTGGCCGCGTCATGAAAGGGGGCGGGGCTAAATCGCGTGATGCCGGAGCCCCGCCCCTTTCATGACGCGGCCACACACTCACAAAGGCAGCAAGCAGAGAAGGGCGTGAATAATTATCAGGCAGCAGCAGACAGGCGGGGCATTTGCGGCTTCCAACAGAAACTGAGAACTCACACAGGTCAAACTATTATATACTTTTCTCTTACTTTACAAAAGCGATTTTTTATGCAAAAGGGATGGCTAGAAATGGTAAGAGGGGGTGCAGGGACAGGTCTAAAGATAAGGGGGGGTCAGTTTCTGGGTTTAGGATCACTTTAAGTCATAGTCAAAAAGTTCAACCTTGGTCTCATAAGACCATTACACTTTTTCCCACATGCTTTTGGTAGATTTGATGTTGATGTTGGCAAAACACAGCTGGGCTGAGATGTTTTCATTTGCAAGAAAAAGGCTTCCATCTTGCCCCCCTACCCCACAGGCCATACATATGAAGAATACAGTAGATTATTGTCACATGTAGTTCCCAACCAGAATTGCCAGTAAGAGCAGGGACACACTGTCCAACAGACATGCGAGTCAGTCGGACAAGTCTCAGATGATTAACTTGGAATGGCCTCCCCCCTGTCAGGACGAGAGTGTGGAGCTGCTAATAAACACAAGCAGCTGACGCTCTCGTCCAGAGAGGGGGAGGTCATTCCAAGTTAATTACCTGAGACTCATCCCACTGACTCGCACGTCTGTCGGACAGTGTGTCCCTGCCCTTATTCTTCTAGCTCCTATAAAGTTGCTGTAAGCCTATTTGCAACCTCTTACATTAATATTTTTCTTGTGCTTTCATTAAAGGGAATTTGTCAGTTTGTTTTTTCTACCTCTGTGAGGAGTAAGATGTAGGCAAAGAGGCCCTGGATCCAAGGATGCATCACTTTGATTAATGGGTACAGCGGTTCTGATACAATCAAAGTTTTTAGATTTAGCTATGCAGCAGAGCTAAAAGAACTGCCCCCGTCCACACCAGGCTCTGTAGACAAAGTCTATACAGAGAGATGAGCTGCTAATTATAGAGGGGGATGTGCAATATTTGGGCTCACGCGCTGTTGTGTTAGGGCAATGATAAGCTGCTGGTGCTAAAATAAACATTTCAGGTTAACAACAACACAGTGCGATAAGACACACATGGCCGAAATATCTGTGTTAATGCATACAGCATGATGTCTTCAAATTATACAGTAAAAATCTTCTGACAGATTACCTTTAATATTTTAGGGATATCCTATTCTAAGTATTGCTCTTGATAAATATTTTTACAGTGTTCTGTGATATATCTAATTGCTTTTTTTTCCTTTTCCTGATTGAAAGCTTTCAATAATGACATCCCTTTGCTGTGTTTTAAGCAGTTTACGGACCATGTGTTTTCTATAAAATGAAACTAAGGCCGGCTTCACACTGCGTGTGTGATCCGATCCGTAGCTGTCCGCTTTAGGCAGACAGCCGCGGACCAGATTAGCACACAGGACTGGGGGGCTATTATGCCCTCCAATCCTGTGTGCAGCACGCGCAGCTGCAGCCGCTGACAGGTCAGGACCACGGCGCCCGCGGTCCTCACCTGTCAGCAGTGGGAACTGCGTGTGGCTGCACACAGGATCGGAGGGCATAATAGCCCCCCAGTCCTGTGTGCTGATCCGGTCCACGGCTGTCTGCCTAAAGCGGACAGCTACGGATCGGATCACACACGCAGTGTGAAGCCGGCCTAAGAAAATGTCAGGAAAATCCTACTTGAACAATTAAACCTTATTTGCTGAAGTTAATCAGAATAATTTTAAATGATGGCAGCTGTAAATTGACTAATATCTTACATGAGTTTAAATACTGTATAATTATCTAACTCTGAATACAACCACATCACTAATAATATATTTGAAACCACATTATTTTAATTTAGTATTTTTATTTCCCCCTCAAAATTATTGCAGTTTGTTCCTGAATGAATGTGTGTAGATTCTAAGTGACATTAAAAGAAAATTAAATAGAAAAAATTCTAAAATTATTCTTTTCATTATTTATTTTATTATTTTTTTTTACATGTTAAAAACCTGACTTTTTAACAAGGAGGTATAAACTTTTTATATCCACTGTAGGGCCAGACTCACATGTTCAGTATTTGGTCAGTATTTTACATCAGTGCCTGATCCGGTTTTGTCAGGTTTTTCACCGTCCCCAAAATCGGAACCTGCAGCATTTTTGACTCCGGTGCCACAATCAGACAAAACCGGACAGAACCGGACAGAACCGCATCTGGCTCAATCCGGTTCCGATATAATGTGAGTCTATGGTACCAGATCCGTGAAAAAATCGGATCGTTTGCCGGATCTGTTTTTTTTTTGCACACATCATGCTCAGAAATCCTGCCTTTCTAACTTCAGCACCATGGACAGCAGTATTTCATGCACAGGCTGTGAATTCTGCACCATGGACAGCGGCAGAGCAGACACAGGCATACTTCAGCACCATGTACAGCAGCAGAAAACGAATCCTGCAGAAAACAGAATCCCCAGACCATATTTGGCCACACTTTTCTACACATCCTGTCCTGTCAGGTTCTGTCCAAGGGGATCCTGCAAAAAACTGAATCCACCCTGACATACAAAAACTGTGGTGTGAAGCCAGCCTACGCCAAAATCAAGAGAGGGGGAAAATGCAGAAGTGGGGCCCGTTTTTCTATTACACTTCTCTGATTGTTCCACTCCTAATTTTGGCTACAAATACAAATGTAAAATACCGATAAAATACTGAAGGTGCGAATGTGACCATAATGTAGTGGACAGTCTACAATTTATTTGTAGTTTCAGGCTGCTTCTATAAGTAACAATTTAAAGGGTCATAAAAAGGCTGCGTATTTACTTGCAACATAAATAATTGTAAAACTTAATTAGAACAGTCATGCAGCCTACTGAATCAAAAGTCAGGGATCACCCACATATTGGTAACATGCTTATCTCATTTGATAATGATCATTACATATTAGAAAAGGTGACCAGAAAAATGCCCACAGGAAAATTGGCCACATGAAAAATGCCCACATGGAAAAATGCCCACACGGAAAATTGCCGACATGGAAAAATGCCCACAAGGAAAATTGCCCACATGGAAAAATGCCCACACGGAAAATTGCCGACATGGAAAATTGCCCACATGGAAAAATGCCCACATGGAAATTTGCCCGCATGTAAAATTGCCCACACAGAAAATTGCCCACACAGAAAATTGCTAATTGCAGTATCACAAAGTTTCAGATCTCTGATATTTGAGGTGCAAGGTGAGGATGTTCAGCTGATATGTGAAAAATGCCCACAGACATGAATGCCAACAGGAAAACAGGGCTGGAGAATAATATAGAATTTTAGGTTATATGCTCTGCAAGACGAGGAATGGTATAGAGGTGTAAGTGAGATGCTTTGCAGGACTGCGGATGGTATAGAGGTGCAGGTGAGATGCTCTGCAAGACAGGGGATGGTATGGAGGTGTAGGTGAGATGCACTGCAAGACGGGGATGGTATAGAGGTGCAGGTGAGATGCTCTGCAAGACAGGGGATGGTATAGAGGTGTAGGAAAGATGCTCTGCAAGATGGTGATGGCATAGAGGTGTAGGTGAGCTGCTCTCCAGAACTGTGGAAGAGTATAGAGGTGTAGGTGAGATGTTTTGCAATACAAGGGAATAGTATAGAGGTGTAGGTGAGATGCTCTGCAGGGCAGGGGGATAGTATCAAGATATAGGTCACATGGATGTCACACTGATGGTAGCTGATAAAAAAAATGCATAATTGCATCACACTCGTACCACAGTCGCATGACCATACGGAAAGCACTCGTGCGACTGTCAATCATCAAAATCCCTCTGATAATGCATACCTTAAGGCCGCGTTACACACAGCGATATCACTAACGATATCTCTGCAAAGTCACAGGTTGTGACGCTGCAGCGACCTCACTAGCGAAGTCGCTGCGAGTGACATGCTGCAGCAATCAACGATGAGCTTGCTGATTGCTAGTCGCTGCAGAATGGCCGGGACCATTTTCCCATCGTTGGTCTCCCTCTGTCCAGCATCCATCAGCATGTGTGACAGGGGCAACGACCAGCGATCCCCATTCTGCACCCCGAGATGTTGAGCGATCCCAGTGAGCGTCAGGGGACGCAGCATCAGTATGTGGATCACCCAGTGTGACTGCAGACCAGCGATCACATAGCGATGTTCCAGCGATCCCAGCCAGGTCGGATTGCTGGTGGGATCATTGAAATATCGCTATGTGTAACGGGGCCTTTAGTGTGCCTGTACCCTATAGGTGAGATGTTCTGCAGGCAGAAGAATGGTATAGAATTATAGGTGAGATGCTGTGCAGCAAAGAAGAATGTCAGGGGAAATTGCCCACATAGAATTGCCCACTAAGATGATAATGTATTAGACCTGCAGTCCCATGTAACTCCATAGCCAATCCACTGATACTCCTGTGAGTACAGATAGCAGTGATGGTTCCTCTGAATTAGTGATGGGTAGCTCCTGAACGAGCCGGCTCTTTATAGTGAATCATATGAGTCGGCTCCTGGCAGACAGCCAATTGAAATTTAAACGGCTCTTTGCCAGTTCACATTCCACAGTCAGTCCCCTCTTGCCCCGCCCCTTCCGGACCCTCCCTCCCGGCAGTAGTCACTCTGATCGCACATAGCACTGACCCACAGCCCTGCCCCCCTCCAATCTGTGACAAGTAAGCAGCAGTCAGGCAGTCAGGCACTTTATTAAAGGAACACTGACATCTGGATTTAGCCTGATTATAGTTATTTACCGCCAGCTTGTAAATCCTAGCTGAGCGAGGGAGAAACAGCGGATGTAAATGTGCGTCCCTTGTTCTCTCCCATTCACTTGAATGGAAGAGAACAAATGATCCAGCAATGCATATGGGCAGGGCAGATAAGGATCTCCTCTGCAAACATACCATCGCTGGATTGAGCATCACTGGATCGCAGGCTCGGGTGCTGCATCGACTGTGTGAATGCACCATTAGCTAGTGCAACTTGGAATGGTTATGTTGTTTCTGGTATGTGAATAACCTCCCAGCAGCCCCTGTTACATGATAGCAGTGCCAATCTGAGGGACCAACTTCATGCACAAAACTAGTACTATACAAGGCAGTACAGCACTCTCAAATTAAATCCAATTTTGCATACAATTGCCAGTAGTGTTGAGCTAATTGAATTGCACGTGTTTGATTTCTGCACTTTTTTTTCTCAAACATTTCTCATTTTGTGCGGTGCTGGCAATTTACATGAAAGTTCAGAAAAACTACCAAACTGGGCCCTAATGGTGACAGTGTTGGAATTAGTGTATCTGTCAATTCTTAACCTTCCATGCCATAGACAGAAACCAAATGCACTTACAGGATGCAGTCAGAGCCCAAATGTGATGCAAGCCCAGCTGCAAGCTAATAAATCACCTCAACCAGCTAGATGTGGGAGGCGACCTGCCATGCATATACTAGGCCTGCATAGGACACCATTCACACTGATACATATGATGCAGAGTGTCTGAAAGCTACCCAACCGCTCCGCTGCCTGAGCATTGGGCCGCACAGAACGATGCTTCTGCACCACTAGATGAATGGCGCCCCTATGGGCCCAACTGCACCCTGGATGGATAAAAAAGTGCAAAAGTTTTTTATATGATAAATAAAAAACCTTTATAGATGGGATTTTGGTTCATGTGTTGGCCCAAGACATTTAAGCTGATGACCCACGATCAAGGGATCCCATGCTCACCAGTCCTAACAAAATTGTACAAAAACTACTAGAAAAAAGCAGCATCAAAAATTCTTACCATCCATGCCATAGACAGAAACCAAATGCACTTACAGGATGCAGTCAGAGCCCAAATGTGATGCAAGCCCAGCTGCAAGCTAATAAATCACCTCAACCAGCTAGATGTGGGAGGCGACCTGCCATGTATATACTAGGCCTGCATAGGACACCATTCACACTGATACATATGATGCAGAGTGTCTGAAAGCTACCCAACCGCTCCGCTGCCTGAGCATTGGGCCGCACAGAACGATGCTTCTGCACCACTAGATGAATGGCGCCCCTATGGGCCCAACTGCACCCTGGATGGATAAAAAAGTGCAAAAGTTTTTTATATGATAAATAAAAAACCTTTATAGATGGGATTTTGGTTCATGTGTTGGCCCAAGACATTTAAGCTGATGACCCACGATCAAGGGATCCCATGCTCACCAGTCCTAACAAAATTCATCTAGTGGTGCAGAAGCATCGTTCTGTGCGGCCCAATGCTCAGGCAGCGGAGCGGTTGGGTAGCTTTCAGACACTCTGCATCATATGTATCAGTGTGAATGGTGTCCTATGCAGGCCTAGTATATGCATGGCAGGTCGCCTCCCACATCTAGCTGGTTGAGGTGATTTATTAGCTTGCAGCTGGGCTTGCATCACATTTGGGCTCTGACTGCATCCTGTAAGTGCATTTGGTTTCTGTCTATGGCATGGATGGTAAGAATTTTTGATGCTGCTTTTTTCTAGTAGTTTTTGTACAATTTTGTTAGGACTGGTGAGCATGGGATCCCTTGATCGTGGATCATCAGCTTAAATGTCTTGGGCCAACACATGAACCAAAATCCCATCTATAAAGGTTTTTTATTTATCATATAAAAAACTTTTGCACTTTTTTATCCATCCAGGGTGCAGTTGGGCCCATAGGGGCGCCATTCATCTAGTGGTGCAGAAGCATCGTTCTGTGCGGCCCAATGCTCAGGCAGCGGAGCGGTTGGGTAGCTTTCAGACACTCTGCATCATATGTATCAGTGTGAATGGTGTCCTATGCAGGCCTAGTATATGCATGGCAGGTCGCCTCCCACATCTAGCTGGTTGAGGTGATTTATTAGCTTGCAGCTGGGCTTGCATCACATTTGGGCTCTGACTGCATCCTGTAAGTGCATTTGGTTTCTGTCTATGGCATGGATGGTAAGAATTTTTGATGCTGCTTTTTTCTAGTAGTTTTTGTACAATTTTGTTAGGACTGGTGAGCATGGGATCCCTTGATCGTGGGTCATCAGCTTAAATGTCTTGGGCCAACACATGAACCAAAATCCCATCTATAAAGGTTTTTTATTTATCATATAAAAAACTTTTGCACTTTTTTATCCATCCAGGGTGCAGTTGGGCCCATAGGGGCGCCATTCATCTAGTGGTGCAGAAGCATCGTTCTGTGCGGCCCAATGCTCAGGCAGCGGAGCGGTTGGGTAGCTTTCAGACACTCTGCATCATATGTATCAGTGTGAATGGTGTCCTATGCAGGCCTAGTATATGCATGGCAGGTCGCCTCCCACATCTAGCTGGTTGAGGTGATTTATTAGCTTGCAGCTGGGCTTGCATCACATTTGGGCTCTGACTGCATCCTGTAAGTGCATTTGGTTTCTGTCTATGGCATGGATGGTAAGAATTTTTGATGCTGCTTTTTTCTAGTAGTTTTTGTACAATTTTGTTAGGACTGGTGAGCATGGGATCCCTTGATCGTGGGTCATCAGCTTAAATGTCTTGGGCCAACACATGAACCAAAATCCCATCTATAAAGGTTTTTTATTTATCATATAAAAAACTTTTGCACTTTTTTATCCATCCAGGGTGCAGTTGGGCCCATAGGGGCGCCATTCATCTAGTGGTGCAGAAGCATCGTTCTGTGCGGCCCAATGCTCAGGCAGCGGAGCGGTTGGGTAGCTTTCAGACACTCTGCATCATATGTATCAGTGTGAATGGTGTCCTATGCAGGCCTAGTATATGCATGGCAGGTCGCCTCCCACATCTAGCTGGTTGAGGTGATTTATTAGCTTGCAGCTGGGCTTGCATCACATTTGGGCTCTGACTGCATCCTGTAAGTGCATTTGGTTTCTGTCTATGGCATGGATGGTAAGAATTTTTGATGCTGCTTTTTTCTAGTAGTTTTTGTACAATTTTGTTAGGACTGGTGAGCATGGGATCCCTTGATCGTGGGTCATCAGCTTAAATGTCTTGGGCCAACACATGAACCAAAATCCCATCTATAAAGGTTTTTTATTTATCATATAAAAAACTTTTGCACTTTTTTATCCATCCAGGGTGCAGTTGGGCCCATAGGGGCGCCATTCATCTAGTGGTGCAGAAGCATCGTTCTGTGCGGCCCAATGCTCAGGCAGCGGAGCGGTTGGGTAGCTTTCAGACACTCTGCATCATATGTATCAGTGTGAATGGTGTCCTATGCAGGCCTAGTATATGCATGGCAGGTCGCCTCCCACATCTAGCTGGTTGAGGTGATTTATTAGCTTGCAGCTGGGCTTGCATCACATTTGGGCTCTGACTGCATCCTGTAAGTGCATTTGGTTTCTGTCTATGGCATGGATGGTAAGAATTTTTGATGCTGCTTTTTTCTAGTAGTTTTTGTACAATTTTGTTAGACTGGTGACATGGGATCCTGATCGTGGGTCATCAGCTTAAATGTCTTGGGCCAACACATGAACCAAAATCCATCTATAAGGTTTTATTTATCATATAAAAAACTTTGCACTTTTTATCCATCCGGTGCAGTTGGGCCCATAGGGCGCCATTCATCTAGTGGTGCAGAGCATCGTTCTGTGCGGCCCAATGCTCAGGCAGCGAGCGTTGGTAGCTTTCAGACACTCTGCATCATATGTATCAGTGTGAATGGTGTCCTATGCAGGCCTATATATGCATGGCAGGTCGCCTCCCACATCTAGCTGGTTGAGGTGATTTATTAGCTTGCAGCTGGCTTGCATCACATTTGGCTCGACTGCATCCTGTAAGTGCATTTGGTTCTGTCTATGCATGGATGGTAAGAATTTTTGATGCTCTTTTCTAGTAGTTTTGTACAATTTTGTTAGGACTGGAGCATGGATCCTTGATCGTGGTCATCACTAAATGTCTTGGCCACACATGAACCAAAATCCCATTATAAAGGTTTTTTATTTACATATAAAACTTTTGCACTTTTTATCCATCAGGTGCAGTTGGGCCATAGGCGCCTTCACTAGTGGTGCGAAGCATCGTTCTGTGCGGCCATGCTCAGCAGCGGAGCGTTGGGTAGCTTTCAGACACTCTGCATCATATTATCGTGTGAATGGTGTCCTATGCAGGCCAGTATATGCATGGCAGGTCGCTCCACATCTACTGTTGAGGTGATTTATTAGCTTGCGCTGGCTTGCATCACTTTGGGCTCTGACTGCATCCTGTAAGTGCATTTGTTCTGTCTATGGCAGGATGTAAGAATTTTGATGCTGCTTTTTTCTATAGTTTGTACAATTTGTTAGGACGGTGACATGGGATCCTTGATCGTGGTCATCAGCTTAAATGTCTTGGCCAACACATGAACCAAAATCCATCTAAAAGGTTTTTTATTTATCATATAAAAACTTTGCACTTTTTTATCCATCAGGTGCAGTGGCCATAGGGCGCCATTCATCTAGTGGCAGAAGCATCGTTCTGTGCGGCCCAATGCTCAGGCAGCGGAGCGGTTGGGTAGCTTTCAGACACTCTGCATCATATGTATCAGTGTGAATGGTGTCCTATGCAGGCCTAGTATATGCATGGCAGGTCGCCTCCCACATCTAGCTGGTTGAGGTGATTTATTAGCTTGCAGCTGGGCTTGCATCACATTTGGGCTCTGACTGCATCCTGTAAGTGCATTTGTTTCTGTCTATGGCATGGATGGTAAGAATTTTTGATGCTGCTTTTTTCTAGTAGTTTTTGTACAATTTTGTTAGGACTGGTGAGCATGGGATCCCTTGATCGTGGGTCATCAGCTTAAATGTCTTGGGCCAACACATGAACCAAAATCCCATCTATAAAGGTTTTTTATTTATCATATAAAAAACTTTTGCACTTTTTTATCCATCCAGGGTGCAGTTGGGCCCATAGGGGCGCCATTCATCTAGTGGTGCAGAAGCATCGTTCTGTGCGGCCCAATGCTCAGGCAGCGGAGCGGTTGGGTAGCTTTCAGACACTCTGCATCATATGTATCAGTGTGAATGGTGTCCTATGCAGGCCTAGTATATGCATGGCAGGTCGCCTCCCACATCTAGCTGGTTGAGGTGATTTATTAGCTTGCAGCTGGGCTTGCATCACATTTGGGCTCTGACTGCATCCTGTAAGTGCATTTGGTTTCTGTCTATGGCATGGATGGTAAGAATTTTTGATGCTGCTTTTTTCTAGTAGTTTTTGTACAATTTTGTTAGGACTGGTGAGCATGGGATCCCTTGATCGTGGGTCATCAGCTTAAATGTCTTGGGCCAACACATGAACCAAAATCCCATCTATAAAGGTTTTTTATTTATCATATAAAAAACTTTTGCACTTTTTTATCCATCCAGGGTGCAGTTGGGCCCATAGGGGCGCCATTCATCTAGTGGTGCAGAAGCATCGTTCTGTGCGGCCCAATGCTCAGGCAGCGGAGCGGTTGGGTAGCTTTCAGACACTCTGCATCATATGTATCAGTGTGAATGGTGTCCTATGCAGGCCTAGTATATGCATGGCAGGTCGCCTCCCACATCTAGCTGGTTGAGGTGATTTATTAGCTTGCAGCTGGGCTTGCATCACATTTGGGCTCTGACTGCATCCTGTAAGTGCATTTGGTTTCTGTCTATGGCATGGATGGTAAGAATTTTTGATGCTGCTTTTTTCTAGTAGTTTTTGTACAATTTTGTTAGGACTGGTGAGCATGGGATCCCTTGATCGTGGGTCATCAGCTTAAATGTCTTGGGCCAACACATGAACCAAAATCCCATCTATAAAGGTTTTTTATTTATCATATAAAAAACTTTTGCACTTTTTTATCCATCCTGGGTGCAGTTGGGCCCATAGGGGCGCCATTCATCTAGTGGTGCAGAAGCATCGTTCTGTGCGGCCCAATGCTCAGGCAGCGGAGCGGTTGGGTAGCTTTCAGACACTCTGCATCATATGTATCAGTGTGAATGGTGTCCTATGCAGGCCTAGTATATGCATGGCAGGTCGCCTCCCACATCTAGCTGGTTGAGGTGATTTATTAGCTTGCAGCTGGGCTTGCATCACATTTGGGCTCTGACTGCATCCTGTAAGTGCATTTGGTTTCTGTCTATGGCATGGATGGTAAGAATTTTTGATGCTGCTTTTTTCTAGTAGTTTTTGTACAATTTTGTTAGGACTGGTGAGCATGGGATCCCTTGATCGTGGGTCATCAGCTTAAATGTCTTGGGCCAACACATGAACCAAAATCCCATCTATAAAGGTTTTTTATTTATCATATAAAAAACTTTTGCACTTTTTTATCCATCCTGGGTGCAGTTGGGCCCATAGGGGCGCCATTCATCTAGTGGTGCAGAAGCATCGTTCTGTGCGGCCCAATGCTCAGGCAGCGGAGCGGTTGGGTAGCTTTCAGACACTCTGCATCATATGTATCAGTGTGAATGGTGTCCTATGCAGGCCTAGTATATGCATGGCAGGTCGCCTCCCACATCTAGCTGGTTGAGGTGATTTATTAGCTTGCAGCTGGGCTTGCATCACATTTGGGCTCTGACTGCATCCTGTAAGTGCATTTGGTTTCTGTCTATGGCATGGATGGTAAGAATTTTTGATGCTGCTTTTTTCTAGTAGTTTTTGTACAATTCTTAACCTTCCTAGCGTTATTCCCGAGCCTGACTCGGGGTTAACATTCACTACCAGAAGCGTTAACCCCGAGTCAGGCTCGGGCTTACCCGCGTTCGCGGCAGATGCGGTGAGAAAACCGCATCTGCCGCACTTGTGCCGCACTTGTGCCGCACTTGCGGTGCGGTTGCGGCGCGGTTGCGGTAATCTGCATAGGAACCAACCACCTCTGATGACCCTCATACATTGTTAATATGTGCCCCTGCAGCCTAGTAAACCATTAGCAGCACTGTTGTTGTGTGCAAAGTGGCTGCAGTAGAAGTGCGATAATGATGTTATATACTTACATGCCTGGTACTTGAGGCCGTCTCCCTGTGTGTGCTGGCAATTGTGGGCGGTGCTCATCATGTCTGCTCTCCCCCTCCCTTATGCACGCCCCCTCTCAGCCTGCTATAGTGATGTGAGGCTGATTGCGTCATAAAGGGGCGGGGATAAATTGCGGCATCACGGTAGCCCCGCCCCTTTATGACGCAATCAGCCTCACAGCACTATAGCAGGCTGAGAGGGGGCGTGCATAAGGGAGGGGGAGAGCAGACATGATGAGCACCGCCCACACGTCCCAGCACACACAGGGAGACGGCCTCAAGTACCAGGCATGTAACTGTATAAAATCATTATCGCACTTCTACTGCAGCCACTTTGCACACAACAACAGTGCTGCTAATGGTTTACTAGGCTGCAGGGGCACATATTAACAATGTATGAGGGTCATCAGAGGTGGTTGGTTCCTATGCAGATTACCGCAACCGCGCCGCAAGTGCGGCACAAGTGCGGCAGCTATGCGGCAAGTGCGGCAGATGCGGTTTTTTAACCGCATCTACCGCGAACGCGGGTAGCCCGCTTTTAGCAAATTATTCTAGAACTAAACAGACCGCCAGGGAGGTTAATGTTGCTATCACATCTTCTTCTTGAGACCAGCAGAAAAGTACCTCACAGGTTTCCTTTAATGTAGATGAAGAAGGAGCATGTGACCACTGACCAGCCAGTCACAGCTCACTGACTGTACTGTACTCTGCATCCTAAGCCTTGCCCTCTTGTGATTGTTTTTAACACACACGCTGTGTTCCTGGCAGCCTGCCCTACCCTGGATGGACGTGGACGGATACAGAGTGTAACAAACAGTAGTGCATGCAGATTGAGGTGCGTGTCATCAAATCAAATCCTCCCAATTTTGCAACCATATTGGTGAGGAACTTGGGTATTAATTTCCTCACAGACTATTTTTAAAATAGCCACAAATAAATAAAGAGGGAGGTTGATAGCCTGCAGAGAGGAGTGCACGTACAGTGGATAACAAGATGAGTGACAGCCGCAAACGAAGTAGGATTTGGTCGCATTTTGATTACATCGACAACACAAAAACAGAATGTAAAATTTGTAAGATAAAATTGTCATACCGAGCAGGGTCTACCACCTTCACAGACATATTAGAAATGTACATCCAACAGTGCAGATTGAGGAGCATGAAAGCACCACTGCAACTACTGGAACTGCTGCTGTAGTGTCTGCAACCACCTCTGAGGCATCAGCTAGACCAGAGGTCCCCAACTCCAGGCCTCAAGGCCCACCAACAGTGCAGGTTTTCAGGATCTCCTTAGTATTGCACAGGGCTTGGCCTCATTACCTGTGCAGATGATCACATTAGCACCTGTGCAATACTAAGGATATCCTGAAAACCTGCACTGTTGGCGGGCCTTGAGGCCTGGAGTTGGGGACCTCTGAGCTAGACCACGACCTGCAACAACCCAGAGATCTATACTCCAATTTATGCCAGATAAAGTCATGACCCCAGCAAGAAAGAGTGCAGTTGATAGAGAGTTGGCTAAGATGGTTGCAAAAGACTTCCAACCAATGACAATTGTGGTGGACAAGAGATTTAAAAATTTTGCCCATGCTCTCAATCCGAGGTATGTTCTTCCAAGCAGGAAAACACTCAGCCAAACACTTATTCCAAAGCTATATAAAAGTGAACGTGCCTCATTACAAGAAAAGGTTCAAATGGCTGCAGCAGTTTGCCTGACAACTGACTGCTGGACATCCAGAGCCACCACGTCCTTCATGTCAGTAACATGTCATTTCATTGACAATTATAAAATGGTCTCTTGTCTTCTGGACTGTTTTGAGTTTACTGACAAGCACACTTCAGAGAACAGGGTGGCAAAAGAATGGGGAGTTGAAAGCAAAGTCATTTGCTGTGTTACTGATAATGCAGCTAATATAACCAAAGCCATTAAAAACCTAAAATGGAACCATCACCCGTGCCTTGCACACACAATTAACCTAATGGTAAGAGATGCTCTGAAGGAGATAAAACCCACTGTGGACAAAGTAAAATCAATTGTGGAATTTTTCCATAGGAGTACAACAGCCACAATGAAGCTAAAGTCTACTCAACAGCAAATGGGTATGCCTGAACTGAGGCCCAAACAAGAGTGTGTCACAAGATGGAATTCCACATTTCATATGCTTAAACGGCTTCTGGAGTCCAAGGATGCAATCATATCTACCCTGGCCGCACCTGTTGAAAATCTGAGCCGAGAAGAATGAGAAGTCGTGAGAGAGGCATGCACTATTCTGGAGCCCTTTGACCAGGTCACTGGAGATCAGTTCAGAAAGGTAGAGTAACAACTACTGTTATATTATTTGTATTGTTGAAAAAAAAAGACACACGTCCATCATTTAATCTTGGGACCCTTTTACACATCACAGTTTAACTTTCAGTCAGGCAAAAATGTGCCCGACTGAAAGATAAATTGTTCTGTATAAATGCATAAAACGATGGCCGACTGAACAACTACTAACCGTTCAGTGGGACATTGCTCTGTGTAAAGGCAAGTGGTTCCTGCTGGCTCATTACTCATGAGCCAGAAGTAATGACCTGCAGCGCTACCTCCCAGCACTCCCCTGGTATCTGGGTCCAGCTGTCGGAGGAGCAGGGCTCAGCGGCTTCTCTTCTGCCATGGCAACCCGCGACAAGAGCCAGCATGTGGACCCAGATACCAGACAGGACCCAGATACCAGGGGAGTGCTGGAAGGTAAATGTCTTGTTGAACCCCAGGCACCAAGCTATCCTATGAGGCCATATTGTTTCGGCTCATAGGATAGTACAGATTTACTATAAACGATGTCTGTGCATGGAAACAGATAGTTTAAAAGCAAACGATGGGAGAAATTATTGCACAAACGATTTCTCTGCTCATGGATTAGCCGGGCAGCAGAGTTGAGGATAGATTGAAGGGGTGATTAGAGCGTTGGAAGGGAGACCGCTGAGGAGGGTGTTGCAGTAGTCTAGGCGGGTGATAATGAATTAGTTAGCACATTGTGTGGCAGAGTGATCTATAATCTCACTGCTTTTACAGTAAAGAATCCCCTGATGATGGTGAAACATTTTTTCTCTAGAAGTATAGGATGCCAATGCCACTAGTACAGGAGTAGAAGGCAAAAGATCAGTAGGAAAATCTCTTCTGTACTGTGTATTTATATATCTGTACATGTAGATTAGATCGCCCCAAGCCATCTTTTTTCCAGACTGAATGACCCCAAGTTTCATAACCTGTTTTGTCAATGCAATACTGCAAATTATCATCATATAACTGTATGGTAGAGGTCAATGGCAGTAATACTACATAAGAAATAAAGTTCACATTACAAATTTCTGAGTAACTGTTTTATCCATTTGCAGCTACTATATGTTACAGCCTCTAAAATGCTGCTGCTGTGCAGGGGTTTGCAGAGAGTGACAGCCGACCAGAGAGATGGAGCAATAAATACAGAGAAAATAAAAGAGTTGGTAGCTGCCCTGTGTGCCTCTATGGAAAGAAAGTTCCAAAGAATGGAATATAACACTATACTGTCAGAAACTACACTACTTGACCCGAGGTTCAAAAAGCTGGCCTTTAGTGATAATAGAGCTGTTGATGAGGCACTGCAAAGAATAACAGCAGCAGCAGCAGCGAGATGCAGCCTCACCAGCCAGCCACCTCCATCAGGAGGCCCAGAAGATGAAGTGGGAGCAGGGGCTCCACAAGTACAACAACCACAAATGTCTACTGTTTGGAGGGTCTTTGACGAAAGGGCAACAGGAGATGCTGCATGAAGAAACCCCTCAGCAGATGTAATGCTAGAAGTAAGATCATATCTTGAGGAACCCTTGATCCAAAGAGCAGCAGACCCATTGACGTGGTGGGAGAGCAAGGCTTCAATATACCCACGGCTTGTCAAGGTGATGACCAGAAAACTGTGCATCGTAGCGACATCAGTCCCTTCAGAGAGGATTTTCTCCAAAGCCGGGCAAATAATAACAGAGAGAAGAAATCGGATCAGCCCATCCAAGCTCCAGCACTTGGTCTTTCTTAATGCCAATCTGCCCTAATGACAATTTTAACATGTTGCACTTTTAAAAATGGTTTTCTGCTGCTGTTTTGAGCATCTATTATATAAAACCCGAAGGCCACTTCCGGAGGAGGCCACGCCCACTTCCGTGATGGCCGTCGCCCAGGCTCATCCAGTGCACTGTAGCCAGGCTGCCCCCCGGCTACAGTCACAGACACACGGAACGTTCCGATCTCGGAAGTTCCGTGTGCCCTCCTGCCACTCCCCTCCACCCTCTGCCCTCCAGCCAGTACCTACATACCGGGGAGGGCAGGGGGGCCCATTGCCCGCCACCTCGGAAGGCCACACACACCCTGGGGGTACCCGTGCTCCCTGCCGTGTGCCTGGAGAGGAGGGAGGGCGGGACTTCCTCTCCTGCAGCTCTGCCCGCCCCTCCTCTCCTCCTACACCCGACGCCCGGCCACCGGTAAGTCTGCATCTGCAGCCATACACGCTGCTCTGCCCTCCAACCTGTGTGCCCCCTCTGCCCTCTGTCCTCTGCGTCCTCTGCCCCCTGTCCTCTGTGTCCTCTGCCCCCTGTCCTCTGTGTCCTCTGCCCCCTGTCCTCTGTATCCTCTGCCCCCTGTCCTCTGTGTCCTCTGTGTCCTCTGCCCCCTGTCCTCTGTGTCCTCTGCCCCGTGTCCTCTGCCCCGTGTCCTCTGCCCCCTGTCCTCTGCCCCGTGTCCTCTGCCCCCTGTCCTCTGTGTCCTCTGCCCCTGTCCTCTGTGTCCTCTGCCCCCTGTCCTCTGTGTCCTCTGCCCCCTGTCCTCTGTGTCCTCTGCCTCCTCTGCCCCCTCTGTGTCCTCTGCCCCCTGTCCTCTGTGTCCTCTGCCCCCTGTCCTCTGTGTCCTCTGCCCCCTGTCCTCTGTGTCCTCTGCCTCCTCTGCCCCCTCTGTGTCCTCTGCCCCCTGTCCTCTGTGTCCTCTGCCCCCTGTCCTCTGTGTCCTATGCCCCCTGTCCTCTGTGTCCTCTGCCCCCTGTCCTCTGCCCCCTGTCCTCTGCCCCCTGTCCTCTGCCCCCTGTCCTCTGTGTCCTCTGCCCCCTGTCCTCTGTGTCCTCTGCCCCCTGTCCTCTGTGTCCTCTGCCCCCTGTCCTCTGTGTCCTCTGCCCCCTGTCCTCTGTGTCCTCTGCCCCCTGTCCTCTGTGTCCTCTGCCCCCTGTCCTCTGCCCCGTGTCCTCTGCCCCCTGTCCTCTGTGTCCTCTGCCCCCTGTCCTCTGCCCCGTGTCCTCTGCCCCGTGTCCTCTGTGTCCTCTGCCCCCTGTCCTCTGTGTCCTCTGCCTCCTCTGCCCCCTCTGTGTCCTCTGCCCCCTGTCCTCTGTGTCCTCTGCCCCCTGTCCTCTGTGTCCTCTGCCTCCTCTGCCCCCTCTGTGTCCTCTGCCCCCTGTCCTCTGTGTCCTCTGCCCCCTGTCCTCTGTGTCCTCTGCCCCCTGTCCTCTGTGTCCTCTGCCCCCTGTCCTCTGTGTCCTCTGCCCCCTGTCCTCTGCCCCCTGTCCTCTGTGTCCTCTGCCCCCTGTCCTCTGCCCCCTGTCCTCTGTGTCCTCTGCCCCCTGTCCTCTGCCCCCTGTCCTCTGTGTCCTCTGCCCCTGTCCTCTGCGTCCTCTGCCCCCTGTCCTCTGCGTCCTCTGCCCCCTGTCCTCTGCGTCCTCTGCCCCCTGTCCTCTGCGTCCTCTGCCCCCTCTGTGTCCTCTGCCCCCTGTCCTCTGCCCCCTGTCCTCTGCCCCCTGTCCTCTGCCCCCTCTGTGTCCTCTTCCCCCTGTCCTCTGCGTCCTCTTCCCCCTGTCCTCTGCGTCCTCTGCGTCCTCTGCCCCCTGTCCTCTGCGTCCTCTGCCCCCTCTCCTCTGCGTCCTCTGCCCCCTCTCCTCTGCGTCCTCTGCCCCCTCTCCTCTGCGTCCTCTGCCCCCTCTCCTCTGCGTCCTCTCCCCCCTGTCCTCTGCGTCCTCTCCCCCTGTCCTCTGCGTCCTCTGCCCCCTGTCCTCTGCGTCCTCTGCCCCCTGTCCTCTGCGTCCTCTGCCCCCTCTGTGTCCTCTGCGTCCTCTGCCCCCTCTGCCCCCTGTCCTCTGCCCCCTGTCCTCTGCCCCCTGTCCTCTGCGTCCTCTGCCCCCTCTGTGTCCTCTGCCCCCTGTCCTCTGCCCCCTCTGTGTCCTCTTCCCCCTGTCCTCTGCGTCCTCTTCCCCCTGTCCTCTGCGTCCTCTGCCCCCTGTCCTCTGCGTCCTCTGCCCCCTGTCCTCTGCGTCCTCTGCCCCCTCTGTGTCCTCTTCCCCCTGTCCTCTGCGTCCTCTGCCCCCTGTCCTCTGCGTCCTTTGCCCCCTGTCCTCTGCGTCCTCTGCCCCCTGTCCTCTGCCCCCTGTCCTCTGCCCCCTCTTCCCCCTGTCCTCTGCGTCCTCTTCCCCCTGTCCTCTGCGTCCTCTGCCCCCTGTCCTCTGCGTCCTCTGCCCCCTGTCCTCTGCGTCCTCTCCCCCCTGTCCTCTGCGTCCTCTCCCCCCTGTCCTCTGCCCCTGTCCTCTGCCCCCTGTCCTCTGCCCCCTGTCCTCTGCCCCCTGTCCTCTGCGTCCTCTGCCCCCTCTGTGTCCTCTGCCCCCTGTCCTCTGCGTCCTCTGCCCCCTCTGCGTCCTCTTCCCCCTGTCCTCTGCGTCCTCTGCCCCCTGTCCTCTGCGTCTCTCCCCCCTGTCCTCTGCGTCCTCTCCCCCCTGTCCTCTGCGTCCTCTGCCCCCTGTCCTCTGCGTCCTCTGCCCCCTGTCCTTTGCGTCCTCTGCCCCCTCTGTGTCCTCTGCCCCCTGTCCTCTGCGCTGACCACTCTGCCCACGTCGCTGCGCTGACCAATCTCACCGCACTCACTGCTAACCACTGAGCCACCGCACTCACTGCTAACCACTGAGCCACCGCACTCACTGCTAACCACTGAGCCACCGCACTCACTGCTAACCACTGAGCCACCGTATACTGTGCTACCCACAGAGCCGCCTGTATACACACAATTCATTTCACCGCACTCCCGTAACTATTAGTAAATAAACTATATATGGATTCTAGACTACCCGATTCTTTAGAATCGGGCCGCCATCTAGTTTGTTATATTTTTGCACTTTTTATATTTGTTAATGTTTTCATACTAAACAGAATACACAAAATGTTATTTTGGAAATTATCAGGTTTAAAGGGGTAGGCTCAATTCTTACCTTTCCCGACTCCAGCGCTGCATTTTCTCTTATGCCCCTGCCTCAGGGGGCGGGGCCGGAGATGCGACAGGCAGTTCTGTGTGCATGCATGACATGCGCACAGAACTCCGTGATTGGCCTCCGGGGACCGATCGCACAGCTCCGTGCTGTCACCGCCCGGCCCACAACGGGTGCTGCATGGTCCATGCAGTCAGTCAGCGAGCGCTGGCCGACAACATGGTCGCATCCTGTGTGTCTTTTGCTGAATAGGGCTCCAGCACAGGACAACTTCCATGGAAACCCATGGAAACAGTTACATAGGTTTTTATGGAATACCAGCAGGATTGAAGCAGAATTTTTTAAATAAGTACATGGAGAATATACCTATTTTAAAAAGTTCTCTTCAATTAATGGCACTTGCCCATGTGGTCCAACTCCTTTAATGACATTATATTAGTGATGGCAGAAGACATTGGTCCTTGATGGGACACCAAAAAAACAGATAATAACAGAGGAAATAAACTGAATCAGTCCATCCAAGCTATGGCACTTAGTTTATCTATCCAATGGGCCCTAAAGACAATTTTAGGCTGCCTTCACACTTTGTGGATTTGCAGCGGAGTTTCCATGCAGATTATCAGCGTGGAAATTCCATGGCATTTACAGAAGCCAACAGTGGCAATGGTTTTTATCCAAAAAAATTCAGAATCTGACATGAGGTGTGAAATTGGCTTCAGCAGCATGTCAATATGTGCAGAATATCCGATATGCGAAATTCATTGCAGTCAATGGACGGGTGAATTCCGCAGCAAATTCCTTATCTAAATCCGCCTGGATACAGATGCGACATTTGACACTGCAGTTTTGCTGCAGACTGTTTGCAGCAGACAGCCCACAGCAAACTTGCCAAGTGTGAAGGTAGCTTTAAAATGTGGCATTGATAATTAGTATCTTGTTGCTATTTTGCATGTTCATTTTGTGTTTGTTAAAGTTTTTACAGCAAATAATATAAAATCTGGTTATTCTGGAAACTATTCAATTTTATGTCATAAATTGGCACATATGTAGATTTTTACTAAAATCAGAATTTGGCTTCAAATTTAAAGCCAAAGGTAATAGGAAATGAAGAGCTGTTTTTGGAGCCAAAAGAGCCGGCTCACCAAAAAAAAAATCACATTTTACCCATCACTACTCTGAATCAGCTGCTGGTTCGGTTCTGCTGTTCTGGGCTGGTGGGAGGGAGGAGTAAGGCAGAATCACTGATGGTGGGTTTACACACACCAATCATTGTATCCAATCTCTGAACCAATCTCTGGTTGCAGTGAAATCATGGACACATAGTTCCATTTTGCTCCATGTTGTACACAGCCACAATCTGTCCATGATTTCACTGCAACCAGAGATTGGTTCAGAGATTGGATACAATGATTGGTGTGTGTAAACCCACCATGAGAGATGAGAGCAGACTGGATCTATCTATTGCAGATAATGACCGACTGCTACAAACCACAGATCTTCAGCATTTCTGCACTAGGTCACTGTAATTCACAAGATGATCACAGATCATGGAATCCTCATCTTGCACCTCAAATATCAGAGATCTGAAACTTTGTGATGCTAAAAATGGCAGTTTTCTGTGTGGGCATTTTTCCCTGTGGGCAATTTTCCTGTGGGCAATTTTCCTGTGAGCATTTTTCAGGGAACCATTAGAAAAATTGATACTACCATTTTGAAAGCTGATGTAAAATGATTTGCAATTTGAAAGATGCATAGGCTGTGTTCCCATCAGTGTTTGCAGCGTTATGGATGCAACGTGTTTGCACTGCGGCCATAATGCTGCATTGTACAGTATAGAAATCCCATGCCCACTGTGCTTCTTTTCTCCTGAGCTTTAACTGACCTGCATGGTGGCTTTCTGTGGCGCTGCATGTCCGCAGCATGTCAATTTAGCGCTGCGGAGATGTGTAGGTAATCTCGGTGATTGAACGCAGGGAAAAGTCGCCGTGCTCTGAATGCTGATCGTGGGTATGGGCCGCTGCATTCACCCACAGAGAGCCCTAGTGTCCCGGCACTAGAGGAGACCCTGTGTCCAGGACGCAGTGTCTCCAGATCACCGGAACCTACCCTTATACTCCTGACTGCAACAAGTCCATCAGCTGCTTTGACATTGACAAACCTGTTTTTTAATTTAATGACCTTACTTTGCTTTAGCAATACAGTAAAAAAATAGATGAACAGGATCATGGAAAAAGAGCTTTACATCTCATTTCTTGTTTTGAGGCTCTGTGAAAGGGTTTGGTTTTTTTAACTGCCATGTGGGCTGAAATGTAATTCCTGCTGATTAGTAGGAGTAACTGCTGTGTGGAAAGAAAATGTAAGCTTTTATAATAATCAGTTTCTTTGAAGTTCATACGTATTTTGTTCCTGTTCTACATTTGTGGCAAATGTAGGAACATTATTTTGAAAAAGGCAACTGAGTTCTTATTATATTGGCACCTAATACAATAAAGGCTCAATAAGATAATGTTTTAGCTTGCAACTTGCTCTGATTTATCTCTAAAGGCCACGTTACACACACAGATATATGGGTCACAGATCTCTGGTTGCAGTGAAATCATGGACACATTGTTACATTTGTACACAGCCACAAAATGGAGCAATGTGTCCATGATTTCACTGCAACCAGAGATCTGTGACCAATATATCTGTGTGTGTAACGTGGCCTTTAGGGCTCGGACACACTCTCCATCTTACATGAGAGTCTCTCGGACGAGACTCGGATAAGGGGGTAGCGGTGACCCTGAACGGCCTCTCCCTCTTTGGACGGGAATGGCAGCTGCTTGTGTTTTTATGCAACTCCACACTCCCCATCCAGAGAGGGAAAAGCCATTCAGGGTCACTGCTACCCCCTTATCTGAGTCTCGTTGAGAGACTCGCATGTAAGTAGCAGAGTGTGTCCGAGCACTTAACCGAAAGATCTAGAGACAATGGTTAGGGACAAAGTAGGTGTTCTGTCTTCACTACACCTTGCCCTGAGGTGTGTGTAGTCTGACAGGCAGCTAAACCTTTATCTACTGGAGTCCAAAAAAAGACTACTGCTTGATGAGATACAGTTAGGGCCAGAAATATTTGGACAGTGACACAATTTTCGCGAGTTGGGCTCTGCATGCCACCACATTGGATTTGAAATGAAACCTCTACAACAGAATTCAAGTGCAGATTGTAACGTTTAATTTGAAGGGTTGAACAAAAATATCTGATAGAAAATGTAGGAATTGTACACATTTCTTTACAAACACTCCACATTTTAGGAGGTCAAAAGTAATTGGACAAATAAACATAACCCAAACAAAATATTTTTATTTTCAATATTTTGTTGCGAATCCTTTGGAGGCAATCACTGCCTTAAGTCTGGAACCCATGGACATCACCAAACGCTGGGTTTCCTCCTTCTTAATGCTTTGCCAGGCCTTTACAGCCGCAGCCTTCAGGTCTTGCTTGTTTGTGGGTCTTTCCGTCTTAAGTCTGGATTTGAGCAAGTGAAATGCATGCTCAATTGGGTTAAGATCTGGTGATTGACTTGGCCATTGCAGAATGTTCCACTTTTTTGCACTCATGAACTCCTGGGTAGCTTTGGCTGTATGCTTGGGGTCATTGTCCATCTGTACTATGAAGCGCCGTCCAATCAACTTTGCAGCATTTGGCTGAATCTGGGCTGAAAGTATATCCCGGTACACTTCAGAATTCATCCGGCTACTCTTGTCTGCTGTTATGTCATCAATAAACACAAGTGACCCAGTGCCATTGAAAGCCATGCATGCCCATGCCATCACGTTGCCTCCACCATGTTTTACAGAGGATGTGGTGTGCCTTGGATCATGTGCCGTTCCCTTTCTTCTCCAAACTTTTTTCTTCCCATCATTCTGGTACAGGTTGATCTTTGTCTCATCTGTCCCTAGAATACTTTTCCAGAACTGAGCTGGCTTCTTGAGGTGTTTTTTAGCAAATTTAACTCTGGCCTGTCTATTTTTGGAATTGATGAATGGTTTGCATCTAGATGTGAACCCTTTGTATTTACTGTCATGGAGTCTTCTCTTTACTGTTGACTTAGAGACAGATACACCTACTTCACGGAGAGTGTTCTGGACTTCAGTTGATGTTGTGAACGGGTTCTTCTTCACCAAATAAAGTATGCGGCGATCATCCACCACTGTTGTCATCCGTGGACGCCCAGGCCTTTTAGAGATCCCAAGCTCACCAGTCAATTCCTTTTTTCTCAGAATGTACCCAACTGTTGATTTTGCTACTCCAAGCATGTCTGCTATCTCTCTGATGGATTTTTTCTTTTTTTTCAGCCTCAGGATGTTCTGCTTCACCTCAATTGAGAGTTCCTTTGACCGCATGTTGTCTGGTCACAGCAACAGCTTCCAAATGCAAAACCACACACCTGGAATACACCCCTGACCTTTTAACTACTTCATTGATTACAGGTTAACGAGGGAGACGCCTTCAGAGTTAATTGCAGCCCTTAGAGTCCATTGTCCAATTACTTTTGGTCCCTTGAAAAAGAGGAGGCTATGCATTACAGAGCTATGATTCCTAAACCTTTTCTCCGATTTGGATGTGGAAACTCTCATATTGCAGCTGGGAGTGTGCACTTTCAGCCCATAATATATATATAATTGTATTTCTGAACATGTTTTTGTAAACAGCTAAAATAACAAAACTTGTGTCACTGTCCAAATATTTCTGGCCCTAACTGTATATACAATCAGCACATGCATAAATGCAACAGGAAAATACACATCAGAAATAGCTATGCATTGTACATAAAACATCTACTAATTCAGCCTGTATCTAGCCTAATAAATGCAATTGACTAAACAGGAAGACAGTCTATAGCATCTGATGGCTGCAAAGAACATACATTTCTTAGGGTGCTTTCACACTGCGTTTTTCGAGGATCTGTGGCTGTCTGTTGTAAAACTGACCGCCACGGATCCGATTTGGCCTCCATGTATCCCTGTGTGCATCGGATCGGAACGGATTTGGCCTTATTGCCATCTGATTTGTGTCAGATCCGATTCTATCCAATTTTTTTGCTGTACCCAAAATGGGAGACTGCTCCCATTTTGGGCACAGCGGACCAAATCAGACACCAAATCCGACCCGATCCGCGACCTTTAACATGGGGGCCAATGGAGCACAGGTCCGAGGAAACAGCTAATCTCTCCTCGGACCCGATTTTAGTACACTAAAACTGCTCATAACCGTTTAATTTCACTTCCGCAATGTATATACATACATTGCGGAAGTGAAATTTAAGTAAAGCAAGGGTTAAAAATATCTATTCTCACCTTTCCAGCAATCCCCCGATGTCGGTACCTATCTCCCAGTACATTGCTTGGCAACCCGATGAGCTGATCGGGTCACATGACCGGTTAACGCTGTAACTGGTCATATGACCGATGATGCTGATCGGGTAGCCCCGCCCAGCCAGGTCCTGTAACCATCGGGAGATATATACCGACGTCGGGGGATCGCTGGTAAGGTGAAGAATAGAGATTTTTTATTTTTAACCCTTGCTTTACTTAAATTTCACTTCTGCAAAATATGTATATTCATTGCGGAAGTGAAAGTGCCCCGCACAGCTCTTTCTGTGTCCAGAGCCATGAAAATCACGGACCTGGATACAGAAAGGGTCACCTCTGATGCTTTCCTTTCCTGTCCGTGGGATCCTGCAAAAAGTAGGATCCCACGGACATGAAAAATATCGCAATGTGAAAGCAGCCTTAGCGGCAATGCTATCAGGAAGGTATCAAATGGTTAATGTCCTTATCATGATCTCCACCTCCCTTTGTCCTTTACTAGGTTGTTGTGGGGATTGTCAGTCTGGGTTGGCCCTGTGCTGCAGATTACCTGCATTCAGCTCACATTGATTAGAACTCTACTTTAACAAGCTTGCTGCCCTATTTAATGTCAATTGTATACTTGCCTTTGGATGTGTAGGACTGATCTCTCTGTGCTCTGAGCCAGAACCTGCCTGAACTGTTAACTTACCTGCACTTGACTCTCTGCTTGTGACCTGGTTCCTCTTTCTTGCTGCTGCTTTGTATTATGTGTTGTCCCTTTGGTTCCCTGACTTTGGCGTGAATTGGACTTTGCTTTTGACTATCTACCTGTTACTGCGCCATTTCCTGGACCGGACCTCGGATTGTTTTGACCTCTCTTTATTACCAGTGAGTAGTAATATTATTATATTTACTTTTTATTATTACAGTCTGTTTTCTGCACCTCAGAGATTAGTTATTACTGTACTGACTCATGTCACAGTCCTCTGTACTTCAGTCATAAAGAAAATGTAGTCCTTGTACCCTCAACGCAACACTAATGAAGGAGGATGGGAAGCAGAAAAAGACAAAAAGGTAATGTAGATAAAAATCTCAGCCACTAGAGGAAGCTAAACAAATTAAATAAGGAACATAGATTAATTCTGAAAGCAGAACAGTAGGTTTTTTAACTCAATAGGTTTTTTAATTCAATAGAGAGGAAGACAACAGGAACAGAAGTTTAGCGTGCACTGCCCCACAAAGGAGGATTGGATCCAAGGTATCATCCAAATGTTCTTTATTAAATTTCAACTAGTGATGGGCGAATCCTAAATTACTCGGAATCGCTTGCGAGTTGCGAGTCTAGCGAGTCCAATGTTAATGAATGGGGAAGCGAGTAATAGCGAGTAGTGTGAGATTTACAAATCGCAGATGTGTCTCGGAAGCTTCAGCCTGAAGCAATCCTAGTTTTGTCATTTATTTGCATTGGACTCGTTTACTTTGCAACTGTAATCGCTGGGAAACTCGCACAGATAAGAGTCCTGTCTGCTCAGTGTGCTGGCTGCCACAGCTCCAGGGTCCTAGAGCCTGCCTGCTGCCTGATGTAGCAGAGCTGAGATTGTTCTCAGTCTGCTCATTCCCTGTGCATAGACATCTATATCTATGCACAGGGATGAGCAGAGAGGACATTGCATTTTGGACTACGTCGGACGGAAGAGGATTTTTTTTAATTAAAGATGGAGTCTCTAATGGCTTTTTTTTTTTTATTTCTAATAAAAATTTTTCTCTGTGTTGTGTTTTTTTTTAAAACAATTTACCGTATATACTCGTGTATAAGCCGAGTTTTTCAGCCCAAAATTTGGGCTGAAAAGTCCCCCCCTCGGCTTATACACGAGTCACTACGGTAGACTGCGTGGTGGGGGCTGAGGAGGCGGGGGGAGGCTGCTGTATGAGCGGCCCCGTCACGTGGGGCCGCTCATTATATATGCACTGCTTCCCCCTGTCAATCAGCGGCAGGGGGAAGCAGTTCATATATGCCCCCCAAAAGCTGGCACTGTCCCCCCTTGTAAGGGCCCCCCCCCCCCGCTGCTTATACATTACCATCCCGGTGTTCTGATCGGCGCCGCTCCTCGGTGCTTCTTCTTCATCCTCCCGTCCTCGCTGGCTGCATCCGGGATCTCCGGCCGTCGCAGGCATATGACGTCATCGCGCCGGAGATCCCGGATGCAGCCAGCGAGGACGGGAGGATGAAGAAGAAGCACCGAGGAGTGGCGCCAATCAGAACACCGGGATGGTAATGTATAAGCAGCGGGGGGGGGGCCCTTACAAGGGGGGACAGTGCCAGCTTTTGGGGGCTGTTGGTACCCCCAGGGGGCTGCTGGGTACCCCCTGAGGGCTGCTGGGTACCCCCAGGGGGCTGCTGGGTACCCCCAGGGGGGTGGTGTATAACCCCTGGGGGGTGCTGTATAACCCCTGGGGGCTGCTGTATAACCCCTGGGGGCTGCTGTATATACTGCTGAGGCCTGTATACCACTGGGGCTGCTGTATATACCACTGGGGCTGCTGTATATACCACTGGGGCTGCTGTATATACCACTGGGGCTGCTGTATATACTGGTGGGGTCTGTATATACCACTGGGGAGGCTGCTGTATACCACTGGGGTTGCTGTATATACTACTGGGGCCTGTATATGCCACTGGGGAGGCTGCTGTATACTACCATTGGGGGGCCTGTATACCACTCTGCTGGGGGCTGTACACCTGTACTGGGGTCCACGCTCGGCTTATACACGAGTCAATAGGTTTTCCCAGGTTTTGGGGGCAAAAGTAGGGGGGTCGGCTTATACACGGGTCGGCTTATACACGAGTATATACGGTAATAGAAATTCATGGCGGTCATGTCTAATATTGGCGTGACCGCCATAAATTTCGGGCTTAGGGCCAGCTGATAATACAAAGCTGGCCCTAACCTCTTTATTACCCAGCGTGCCACCGCCACCAGGGCCGCTGGAAGAGCGGGGTTCAGCGCCAGAGGATGGCGCTTCAGTGAACGCGCCATCTTCTGGGGTGGCTGCAATTTGCAGCGGGGGGTGCCCAGAAAGCTTGGGCATCCCTGCGCTGCGGATTCCAGCCCCCAGCTGCTTAGCTGTACCTGGCTAGACATAGAAATTGCGCGGAGCCCCACACATTTAGAGACTCTGAGAGACTCTGAGAGACTCTGAGAGACTCTGAGAGACTCTGAGAGACTCTGAGAGACTCTGAGACTCTGATGGTGGGTTTACACGCCGCGATATCGGCGTCCAACTCCGACCCAACTCCGACAAAAAGTCACGTGGGTCGCGAGTTGGAGCCGATATCGGGTGCGCGTTGTACAGTTTGACAGTACAACGCGATGCTGGAACGATGCCAAAACGATATCGGAGTTGAATAGCAGAGCTATTCAACTCCCCGATATCGCAAGGCCGTTGTACCAGCATCGCTGCGTGTGACAGCCCAACTCCGATGCGTACTCGCACCTCACCCATTAACTTCCATGTTAAATGGTCGTTACTGGGTTGGTTGGCGTACACATCGGAGGGACGTTGTTTCCCGATATCGCAGCGTGTAAACCGGCGATGCGATATCGGGAAAAGTGCTCCCAAAATGCGCGCTCCCGCGGCGTTGTATGCGATATCGTCCCGATATCGGGACGTGTAACCCCACCATGAGACTCTGACTCTGAGACTCTGAGACTCTGACTCTGAGACTCTGACTCTGAAATTCATGAAATAATTAAAAGAAAATGTGTGGGGCTCCGCGCAATTTCTATGTCTAGCCAGGTACAGCTAAGCAGCTGGGGGTTGGAATCCGCAGCGCAGGGATGCCCAAGCTTTCTGGGCACCCCCCGCTGCAAATTGCAGCCCGCAGCCACCCCAGAAGATGGCGCGTTCATTGAAGCGCCATCCTCTGGCGCTGAACCCCGCTCTTCCAGCGGCCCTGGTGGCGGTGGCACGCTGGGTAATAAAGGGGTTAATACCAGCTTTGTTATACAAACTGGTATTAAGCCCGAGATTCTTAATGTCAGGCCACGTTTGACCCAGCCACTAAGAATCTCCAATAAAGGGTTAAAAAAACAGAGAAAATTTTTTATTTGAAATTTAAAAAAAAGCCATTAGGGACTCCATCTTTAATTAAAAAAATCCTCTTCCGCCCGACGTAGTCCAAAACGCAATGTCCTCTCTGCTACATTCCCTGTGCATAGATATAGATGTCTATGCACAGGGAATGAGCAGACTGAGAACAATCTCAGCACTGCTACATCATCTCTGTGAGCAGGCGGGCTCTAGGACCCTGGAGCTGCACAGAGAAGACAGCTGGACTCGGCTCCCAATGTAACAGCAGTTACTTTGCGAGTTTCCCTGCTATCACTGGCACAGTAGCCGAGTCTAATGCAAACAATGGCAATCCTAGTTTTGTCAGCGTTTGCAATTGATTTGCATTGGACTCGTGCGAGTAAACGCTGGGAAACTCGCAGAGTACCGAGTCCTGCGAGTCCCTTACTACTCGCCGAGTAACGAGTCCTAGCGAGTAGATTCGCCCATCCCTAATTTCAACGTGTTTCATGAGAACCCTCACTTCTTCAGGAGATATAAGAATTAATTTTTTCAAGAAATGTTATAAATTTTTCATCTGGTTGTTTACATTAACAGCTTGGAAAAATTAAGATATGAATTATTATTCCTGGTAGAAAATATACTGCTTTTTTTTGTACTCTCCAGTTATCAAATCTTCCAACTTAAACTGCAGAAATAAACGGCAAGTCAGAAAATGAATCAACAGTAAACAGGCCTTGTATCGATGTTCTCTTCTGGCAGTGATCTTAAATCCAGCAAAGGTTGCAGGAAGCCACTGCTCATGTTGAGAATCACCCAATTAGGAAGTTTGAATCAAGCTTCAACTGGGAGTTGGGTTATTTGAATAAAAGAAATAAAGACTGTTGATATAACCACCCCCCAAAACTTAACAAAACCAAACCCCCCTTTTTTTCCTCACCTAATAATTAAGGCACACAACTTGTTTTTTTTTTGTTGGATGGGGTCGGCCACAGCTTTATTAACGCTCGGAATTTTTAATACTTTTTTTTCAAACCGTATAGCATTTTCTCAATACCGAAACACGAGACGGTATGTACCCCCGGACTCACGGAATACAAGTCCGTCCTCTGCTCCATATTCTTTCCAAACTGCTAGCTGTGACATGCAAACTCACTGTAATAAGAAAAAAACATCAACATACAAGACACACAAGGTTAACAAAAAGGGAGGGAGGGTGAGCAGCTCTTCAGCAGGTACCGGAGAGATTGAGGGAAAACCAGGAAAACCACTTTCAGTTAATCCTTGGCAGGTACCATTTACATATCACCATAGGGAGGAGGAGGAGCACAAGGATGGGGCAATAAACAGATCTCCATATTATAAACTCCCATAACAGCTAGAAATGGTAACACCCCTTGATATCTCCTCCTTCTAGCAATCCCATATGAAGCAGCCCACCAAATGTCCTATGACCCATAGCCACTTGTAAATAGGGTGGGGAGCATCATCCCCTGGCTTAACCCCTTCCTATTAATCCCCAGTTCAGTACCCCATCCCTAATCGGCTTGTGGTACTACAGACTCACAAAAGAGGATTGATTTTTAAGGTACCGTCACACGCCGTAATCTCGGTTGGGTATGTGTGGCGATCTAACGTGCGCACTCATGTTTTTCATGGTCACCTCAGATCGCCGATGGCGGCATCACACGCCGCAATTTCGCCCTGAACCTAAGGCGATGTGTCGCTCCAGAAATCGCCTCCCATACAGCGGAACCAAACTTGCCTCATTCCATTGCCGCTTCACACGTCGCAATCTCAAAGGCAATGTGGGCGTACATGTTCAGCGCAGCGAGGACATATGCGTGCCACAGTGGTTTACACCGCGCCCCATACATGCTCATTTGACAATGCAACAGCGTTATGATTGGTCAGCCTGCTCTGGAAGGCTGGCTAATACATGACGCCATTGTCTATCGGAGTTTGCACTGAGTTTGCGGACGGTTGTGTAGCTGAAAGTGTGTGTGGTGCTGAACGGACAGCTCTTCAAATATGGCGACCTGTCAACTGACAGCCAATGGGAACACAGTAGCCAACACCAATCATCACAGACGGGGCGCGTGTGATACCAATGTGATAAGAATGGTGTGCGGATGTGAATAGAATAGATATAGAACAGGTATTCATAATTAGAATAGTGACCACAGGTATTGTATCATTCCATATAATATATTAGTACAGGGTTGAAATATATATATAAAAAGGGGTTAACTTTCTTTGACATGATGCTTCTATGATGAGATATAAGCTGGCTGCCTCATGATATGTATCCTATGACAGGCAGGGGTTTTTTCAATGAATGCTGCATTGATAATATCTCATGACCGGCAAGAGTCTTTGAATGACTATTTGTATTGTTATATACGGGCTACATGTCTTGTGACATGCAACCCATGACAAACAAGTTATAGAAGGCCTATTCAGCATTTATTCATGACTATTTGTATTGTTATATACGGGCTACATGTCTTGTGACATGCAACCCATGACAAACAAGTTATAGAAGGCCTATTCAGCATTTATTCAATATCCTATGGACGGTCATGAGGGAATTTGAATGATACAGTCTGCGCATGCTCGTAGATATTCTAAAGAGTATAAGATATTGGGAAATCACGGTCGCTGATGGGGGAGCTCTTCCAGGGCAAGGTGTACGCACATAAACCTGTGATGCAAGCCTCGGTATTGATCCCTTCTCACTGACGCGTGTCCCTCCCGAATGGAGAAGGTGAAGCAGCTACAATATCAGGTAATATATATATTGATGCTTATTCGCTATAATTAAGTCTAGGTATACTTTGTGTTTAGCCTGTATTCAATTGATGACAATTCATGTGCTACTTTGTAACAGGGTCATTCCATGTCAAGTGATCCAAAAATGAATATTTTTTTTCCCTGACGTCCTCAGATTTTTAAAAAAAATTTTCTATCTGAAGAACAACTTTATCTAATTACAAAAAAAAAGTTTTGAATTTTTTTCTTTATCTGTTAATTTTTTACAGATTTTTAAAGTTTTAAAAAGTGCAAATTTTGGCCTGGTATGGCTTTACATTTTCTATCATATCTTGGGCTAGAAATAAGATAGAGAAACAAAATAAACACCAATCTACTCAGAACTGTCCAGGCTTTCATCAGATATGTCACAAGAGGATATTTGTTAATATTTTACCCATGTGATCGCAAGCGCAAAACTTTAAAACGCATTTCCGAAAAATCGGCGCGCTTTAAATATTTCAAAAACTGCCCATGTGTCTGCTGTGCTCTTAGCCACATCTGTACCAAATTTCAAGTTGGGATCGCAATGGGATCATATTTTAACATATTTTACTAGTAAGAGCGTCAATGGGTCATTCCATATCAAGTGATCTAAATATGAATATTTTTTTTTACCTGACGTCTTTAGATTTTTTTTTTTTTTTCCTTTATGAAGTACTACTTTAGTTAATTACAAATTAAAAGTTTGGAATTTTTTTCTTCATCAGTTAATTTTTTACAGATTTTTAAAGTTTAAAAAAAGGGTGAATTTTGGCCTGGTACGACTTTAAATTTTTTTATCTCAGGCTAGAAATAAGATAATGAAGTGGGAGAGGCATCATTTTACTCAGAACGGTAACAGCTTTCATTTGAGATGTTACAAGACTATGTTTCTTTATATCAAATTCAAACTATTGACGGGCAATTGTGAAAAAATGACTGATTGTGTTCTTGGTGATTTTTGAATTGACACTATAATAGTTAAATATTTTGCACTTAGGTCCAATGAATGCATCCATGGGGTCAAGCTGGGACAGAGTCATCACAAATTAGCCTTATTTGCAGATGACCTGCTACTTTACATCTCCCAGCCCCTGGTCTCCATCCCTTCGGTCTTAATGGAGTTTGAACGGTTCGGACAATTGAGCAACTTTAAAGTGAATTGCTCCAAAACCGAGGCACTCAATATTTCTTTGCCTGGAGAATTGGTTTCTCATCTATCTAAACAGTTCCCATTTAAATGGAAAGTAGAAGCCATTAAGTACTTGGGAGTCCTTATACCAAAAGATCTTAAACAAATATTCAATTTAAATTATCAACCCCTTTTGACTAACGCGGAATCGGCATTTACCTCCTATAGACAATTAAAGCTATCCTGGTTCGGGAGAATAAACGTAGTCAAGATGGATGTCTTGCCCCGACTCTTATATACTTTTCAGACAGTTCCTGTTCTATTGGATAGAGGTTTCCTCTCCAAAATGCAATCTATGATCCTTAGATTTGTCTGGGGGGCAAGAGGTCCAGATTGCGAATGAATATCCTATCCTTGCCCGAGACCAGAGGAGGGGTTGGACTACCCAACATACGAGCGTACTTTGAGGCTTCCTCTCTTGTTAGAGCTCTAGATTGGCATTATCATGCGTCCTCCAAGAAATGGGTAGGGGTGGAGCAAGAGGGTTTGGGGATTCCGCTGAAACACCTGCTTTGGATTTCCCCTAAAGACTCCACAGACCTAGTACCTTTGACAGACATGACCAGAAACACCTTGAAGGTATGGCACCTAGTGACGAAAACCCTCCGCTTAAACGACAGACTTAGCCCTTTGACTCCCCTTTTTTCCAACCCATCTTTCCCACCCAGATTTGACAGGCAGAGATTTTTATGTTGGCGGATTGTGGATGACACCCGAGTAGGACAGACTCTGTCCAGTGGTGGTTTGCCCCCGATGGCAGAGCTACAACTCAAAGAACCTACGAGACCTCTTAAGTGATTCGAATTTCTCCAATACATAGCATAATTATATTCAGCTGACCACTCTTGCAGGGTAAGATTGACGCCCAACGTATTGGAGAGGTTATTCCAACTGGAGGCTCCACCGAGGCGCAAAATATCATTTCTATACCAGGCCTTAGGGTCCATGAGAGAGCAGGGCACCCTTTACTTCCAACGTGCTTGGGAGGGGAATTGGGGTGTAGCATTTCAGAAGCTAATTGGCAGAAATGCTTTATATTTACTCACTCACTAGCTAGCGCTTGTTCTGCACAAGAAAGAAGCTATAAGCTGCTCACTAGATGGTACTTGTGCCCGACGACACTCCGGAACATGTTCCCTGGAACCCCTGATACCTGCTGGCGCTGTGGGAAGAGAAGGGTACAATGATACACATTTGGTGGAGTTGTGGGGAAATCCGGCGGTTCTGGTCTGAGGTTTTCAATGCATACGCCCGGATAACAGGTAAAGAAGCCGAATGCTGCCCAGAATCGGCAATGTTATCCATTTTTCCAGGTCCTATTGGGCTACAGAAGAGGGATATTCTCCGCTTTTGCATCTCGGCTGCTCGTGCTGTGATCCCGAGGTTCTGGAAATCAAGCCGGGCTCCATCTCTACTTGATTGGTTCAAAGAATTGATGGACACATATCGAATGGAGGAGCTCGCAGCTGATGCGTCGGGATCTCGGAACAAATTCTTAGGGATTTGGGTTGAATGGATTCTTTTTCACGACTCTGCAGAATTTAGGAGTATCTTTTCCAGCACAGATAATATGGCTCGACCTCTGGCTGATGGGGAGCCAGTGGGATGAGTACCCTTTCTCCTTCCCATACCTCACCCGTCCCCCCCCCTCCTTTTTTTCTTTTTTTCTTACGTGGCTTTTCTTTCCCAGTATAACTTTTTCTAATGGTTTTTGTTTCTCTTCTCTCTCTCTCTTCTTTTCTATCTCTCTTTTCTTCCCATCTGATACATTCAGTCTAGGTATTTCCTTTCTACGCCTATACCTTCAGAATTCTAGTTAACATTAGACAGGTATCGAAAACTCTGAGCTGTGAGTAGATCATTAATATTTCGGGCTTCCTTTCCGGTACACCAGTCGATAGACTATTCCAACTAGGCCTCAACGGGTAATGACCCACTTACGTGGTCAACCTGTTAGAAGGGGCCAAGTAATAAAAATCATTCTGCTGGGGCTGCTTGTCCCCTTGACATCAGAACATCTCAAAACCCTGAGAAAGGTTGTATACTTGAGTGTTTGGAATTATATTTAGATTGTAGCATATATTGCACCAGAGATAAGCGCAAAAGTAAATTTGCAGCTTATCTTAAAGTTACTAATAACTTTGTGAATTCTCTTTTTGTATATTTTATATGTCTCAAGATTTTGTTAAAAGATTGAATGTATGTCTTTCATATGTTTTTTCAAAATTTAATACCGTAAAAAGGAGATTAACCATAGTTAAATATTTTAAAATATGATCCCATCACGATCCCAACTTGAAATTTGGTACAGATGTGGCTAAGAGCATAAAAGACACATGGGCAGTTTTGGAAAATTTTTATTAAAATGTTTTTTTCGGAAATGCGTTTCAAAATGTTGCGTTTACATTCGCATAGGTAAAAAATTAAAATTAACAAATATACTCTTGTGACATATCTGGTGAAAGCCTGGACAGTTCTGAGTAGAATGGTGTTTATTTTGTTTCTCTATCTTATTTCTAGCCCGAGATAAAAAAATTTAAAGTCGTACCAGGCCAAAATTCACCCTTTTTTTAAACTTTAAAAATCTGTAAAAAATTAACTGATGAAGAAAAAAATTCCAAACTTTTAATTTGTAATTAACTAAAGTAGTACTTCATAAAGGAAAAAAAAAAAAAAAATCTAAAGACGTCAGGTAAAAAAAAATATTCATATTTAGATCACTTGATATGGAATGACCCATTGACGCTATTAATAGTAAAATATGTTAAAATATGATCCCATTGCGATCCCAACTTGAAATTTGGTACAGATGTGGCTAAGAGCAAAGCAGACACATGGGCAGTTTTTGAAATATTTAAAGCGCGCCGATTTTTCGGAAATACGTTTTAAAGTTTTGCGCTTGCGATCACATGGGTAAAATATTAACAAAGATCCTCTTGTGACATATCTGGTGAAAGCCTGTATAGTTCTGAGTAGAATGGTGTTTATTTTGTCTCTCTATCTTATTCCTAGCCTTAGTTATGAGGAGAAACGTAAAGGCAGGCAACAGCGAAATTCACACTTTTTCCGAACTTTGAAAATCATTTAAAAAAAAAAAAAATTTTTTTTTAAATTTTTCTCTTCACATTTTGCATTGTCTGACATGCTATTATCAAATAACAAAATCTCAAAAGAATTAAAAATATAGAGGTAATAATCATTGGTTCACTTGACATGGAATGACCCAACAAATAAATTTAATCTTGCTATAAAGAATATTATTATTCATGCCTGATTTGTAAGTCAGTGAGCGCTACGCAAGTACGGGCTCTGGCCCGATCCAGGTAAATTTAGCAGGACATTAATTGGCGTAGTCGGCAGGATTCCCCACAGTGGGGTATTTAAAGAACACCTTATTTTTTCTAGAATAATATTTTCTTATTTGGCATTTTTCCAAATCATTTGGCAGAATATCAAAATGTTCAGGAAAAATAAGGAAGCAGCTAAGGAGACTGTTATGGAGGTTCCCGGCTGGACCGAGGCTCCATATAATATTATAGCACATGAATTGGTCAATTGTGGACTGGCGGAACAATGGCAGGATAAGCTCAAGGGTAGTGAGCCTACTGATGTTGTTAATGTACTCAGTAGTGTCCCTGCAAAGGCAGGTGATGTAGTGTCCTTAGGACGGCGCATTTGGGTTTTGGCAAGTGCATATCGCGCGATGCACGAGCATAACCTACAAATGCAGAAAAAGTGTTCCCAGATGGAACAAAAAATGATAAAGTTGGGTGGGCAGAAGACGGTGTTGGAATGCAACACTCGTCTGCTGAGAGATAAATTGGAGCATTATCAAAACGTGGCAGAGAAAGCTGCCGTTAAGATTGCCCAAAACAAATATAAAAAACGAAGAGGGAAGGTAAATAAGGCTAAAGTGTACAAAAGCATTGCATCTGCTTCTGTCAATTGGGATCCCGACACTTGGGATGGGGATGTGTGGGATTCCTCATCATCAACAGATGAGGAGGACTCTCACTCTGACAGGGTTCAAGCCAACCCGATCAGAAGACGTTCAGAGAGAGTAGAAAATCAGATAACCCGAGAACCAGCTCGAGATGGTCTTGGGGAACCCCAATATGATGATGATGGAAACTTAATAACTGTAGAAAAGGTAATTCCCCACATACGTAACAGAGTAACCATGGAAGATTACTCTCAAGGAGAGGTGGACAGCATCATTACCCAATTCAGGCAGAAACCAGGGGAAGCAGAAATCCCCTGGATGGTGCGAGTTCATGATTTGGGAGGGGCGGGAGTGCATTTCGATGCTGGAGATATAGGGAAATTCATCACCCTATCTCGTGATCCCACAATTCAGAGGGCAATGAAAACTTATTTCAATGATGAAAGGCACCAACCAGGTACTCAGAATCTTGTGATGATACTGAGACATGGTGTAATGGAAAAATTTCCCACGGAAGCTGATCTTCCAACCAATGATAAGCCCTGGTATACATTAAGGGATGGGATTGAGAGGTTGAAGGAAGAGGCGATGAGATCTGCCCTTTCCGTATTAGAACCAAATGAGGATTACTTGGATTATCCTCTTACCGCCAGTATCAGAAGCCGGTTGGTTAAGCATGCCCCTCCTGCTTATAAGACGGTGATACTGACCTTAACAGTGGCAATGACTGGGGAGACTATGGGGATAGTGATAGGTAGAATGCGGGAGTTACAGGACATGGGGGAATGGGACAAGCCCCCTTCAAAGGCTTCAGGGACTCACCCTGGAAACAATAAATCTTCCAATCCTGATTGGAAGGGAAAAACTGGGGAGACCCCGCGGGTTTCCCGCAGAGATATGTTCCAGGCTTTACTTAAAGCCGGGGTCAATAAGGAAAAGATAGATGGTAAGGAAACAGGGGAGTTGTGGAAGCTATACAAACAAAAAGTCCTGTCTGCTAAGAAAGTGACCACCACCGAAGTGGGGGAGGCCCCTAGGGCTCCCAAGGTTAAGGTGCAGAAGGAAAAAAGGGAAAAACTCCCTGAGAAAGTGTCATGGAAGGATTTTCAGTCAGTTTATCCATGGGAAGAACTGGCTGCAGCAGTGGCCACCCGAGTCACTGAAGAATGGGAACACACACGGTCGGCGACCGGTGTGAATGAGAGTTCAGAAGAAAGTGATTCTCCATAGGTAGCCAGCCAAGCCCCTGTATGGGTAAAAAGGGACGAACGTCCCTATGTCAATCTTAGCATTCATTGGAAGGGAGGAAATGTCCAGCGAGTCCCAGCTTTGATTGACACGGGGGCGGAGGCTACCTTAATCCATGGAAACCCAGACAAAATAAAAGGTCCCAGAGTGAAGATTGCTGGATTAGGTGGTCAAGTGATCACCGGGGTCCAGACAGAGGTGGCCTTGAAGATAGGCAACCTACCCATTAGGAAATACCCAGTTTTAGTTGTCCCGATCCCAGAATACATTCTAGGGATCGATGTGCTAAAAGGAATGACCCTTAATTTGGCTGAAGGGAAATTTTCCTTTGGAGTCAAATCGTGCCACGTGGAAATGAGACCCGTGGTTGTTGGGAAAGTGAAAATGCCCCCGGTACATGTACCTCCGGCCACCAAGATGGTAGCCATGAAACAGTATCGGATACCGGGAGGTCATAAAGAAATAGGGGAGACTATCAAAGATTTGGTGGAAGCAGGGGTAATGCGCCCCGCTACCACAGCGTGGAACAACCCTGTCTGGCCAGTTAAAAAGAGTGATGGCTCCTGGCGTAAGACAGTGGATTACAGGGTATTGAATAGATACACCCCTCCCCTAACGGCCGCTGTTCCAGATACAATAACAATTGTGGAAACTATTCAGACGCATTCTGGAACTTGGTATGCGGTGATTGATTTGGCAAATGCTTTCTTCACTATACCTATAGAGGAGAAAGCTCAAGATCAATTTGCATTTACGTGGCTTGGAAGACAATATACTTTCACCAGGTTGCCTCAAGGGTGGCTGCACAGCCCCACTATCTGTCACCGGACGGTGGCAGAACACCTGGATGAATTTGAGTTGCCCCCAGAAATGCAGATTTCCCATTATATTGATGATATAATGATTCAGGGGCAGGATGAGCAAACTGTGAAAGACCAGCTGGATAAGCTGGTTGCTCATATGAGATCAAAAGGGTGGGAAATCAATGATGCAAAGGTCCAAGGACCGTCCCAGGTTGTGAAATTCTTAGGGATCCAGTGGAATAAAGGGCATAGAGAGATCTTGCCCAAGGCACGTCAGAAAATTATCAATTTTCCAGTGCCTAAATCCAAGCAGGAAACTCAGTCCTATATTGGATTATTTGGATTCTGGAGGCAGCATATCCCTCATTTGGGACAGATGCTAGCCCCTTTGTACAAGGTAACAAGGAAAAAGTATGAATTTCAATGGGGAGAAGAGCAGCAAACCGCTTTTGAAATGGTTAAGGAAGCTGTTCAACAGGCCGTGGACCTATGGCCCATGTCCTTGGGACCAGTAGAGCTACATGTGTCAGTCCAACATATGTATGCTAACTGGTCATTGTGGCAGAAACAGGGAGGAAAGAGAGTTCCTCTTGGATTCTGGAATAGGAAGTTACCTGATGCAGGAGAAAAATACACCCCGTTTGAACAACAACTGTTGGCCTGTTACTGGGCTCTGGTAGAGACAGAACAGTTAACCATAGGTCATGAGGTATTGTTAAGACCAGCAATACCCATAATGCAGTGGGTACTGTCTAATCCCAAAACCAATCGGGTGGGACATGCCCAAGAACAAAGTATCATAAAATGGAAATGGTACATTTCAGAAAGGGCCAAGAAAGGAGAGGGCGGGATCGCCACTCTTCATGAAAAAGTAGCAGAGATAACTGAGGAAGCTCCCTTCCCCAGTAAGGCTGCTATGTTGGAAGAATCCCCCGTCAAATGGGGAAAATCGTATGAGGATCTAACAGAACAACAGCAGACACATGCCTGGTTCACTGATGGTTCTGCTCGTTATGTGGGAGGGAAAAGACTTTGGAAAAGTGTTGCCTACAATCCTCGAATGGAAAAACATCTCACGATAGAAGGAGAGGGGAAAAGTAGCCAGTATGCGGAGCTGTATGCTATTTTTCTTGCCCTGTCCTTCGAACAAGGAGGAGAGTGTCATCTGTACACTGACTCCTGGTCAGTGGCCAATGGGTTAGCCACATGGATGATGGGGTGGAAGAAATATGATTGGCTGATCCATGGCAAGGAGGTGTGGGGCAAAGAAGTGTGGCAATATATCGAGGAAATGGTTCAATCCACCAAAACCACTGTGTTTCATGTTGATGCTCATATGCCTACTGACTCACTTGAACGTTTGTTTAATTCTGAAGCAGACAAAGCAGCAGCCATCAGACAAGCCAGCCCAACAATTGACAAAGGAAAAGAAGCATGGCTTCAGGGTACGGCCGTTTGGGCACACCAGAAAAGTGGACACCTGGAGAAAAAGCCACTTACAGGTGGGCTCAGGAGAGAGGTGTGCCTCTCACACTTGATATTATTAAGGAAACCATATTACACTGTCCAGTCTGTCAACACTCACAGAAAAGGGAGGTTCCACACACAGTAATGGGACACATAGGTCGAGGACAGTTGCCTGCACAGATCTGGCAAATGGATTTCATTGGCCCTCTACCCGAAAGCAGAGGGTGCAAGTACGTCTGTACAGCGGTAGACACCTACTCAGGCTTGATGGTGGGTTTTCCCTGTAAGGCAGCAACCCAATGGAGCACTGAGAGGACCCTGGAAATAATAACCCAGTACTACGGGGTCCCTCTACAGGTGCAATCAGACAATGGTTCCCATTTTACTGGTCAAAGGATCAAAGATTATGCTCAGGAACATAATATTCAGTGGGTATATCACATGCCATACTACCCAAAAGCGGCTGGCTTGGTGGAAAGAATGAATGGGTTGTTGAAGTCCACCTTGAAAAAGATTAACCAGTCAGACAGTCAGTATGGACAATGGAGAGACAACCTTAGTGAGGCCCTGCAGATAATAAACAACAGGCCTATCACAGACTCAATGACAGGCGTAGGTGCTAGCAGAAAAAACAATTACTTACAGTTAGGTGAACCGCCGCGACACTACTATGTACAGGAATAAAGTGGATGAATGAGTAGCACCAATAAGATGAGGATCTATGGGTATATTTCAATTGTGTACTGCAGAAACTGCCCTATGCTGTATATGAAACCGGAGAACTTAGTCTCATTAGTAGCTACTAAGGATTAAGCTTGGCATCCACATCAAGGAGTCTCCACTGCCAAGTCCTATCACTATGCCTTAATGAAATGGTATGATGTGAATGGATTTATATGTCCTAGGTGTGATTAAAAACGACGACCTGGTGTGTTCTAGGATCTAGCAATGGTGTCCATGTGTGGTTACCAAACTAAAGAAAATGTGGAATATGGGAAAAATTATAAAGTGGGAGCTCAGTCCAAATAAGCAATATATGAGAAGAGTTAAGACTGGCATCGACCACAGGCGTAGGTGCTAGCAGAAAAAACAATTACTTACAGTTAGGTGAACCGCCGCGACACTACTATGTACACATTTTCTTTAGTTTGGTAACCACACATGGACACCATTGCTAGATCCTAGAACACACCAGGTCGTCGTTTTTAATCACACCTAGGACATATAAATCCATTCACATCATACCATTTCATTAAGGCATAGTGATAGGACTTGGCAGTGGAGACTCCTTGATGTGGATGCCAAGCTTAATCCTTAGTAGCTACTAATGAGACTAAGTTCTCCGGTTTCATATACAGCATAGGGCAGTTTCTGCAGTACACAATTGAAATATACCCATAGATCCTCATCTTATTGGTGCTACTCATTCATCCACTTTATTCCTGTACATAGTAGTGTCGCGGCGGTTCACCTAACTGTAAGTAATTGTTTTTTCTGCTAGCACCTACGCCTGTGGTCGATGCCAGTCTTAACTCTTCTCATATATTGCTTATTTGGACTGAGCTCCCACTTTATAATTTTTCCCATATTCCACATTTTCTTTAGTTTGGTAACCACACATGGACACCATTGCTAGATCCTAGAACACACCAGGTCGTCGTTTTTAATCACACCTAGGACATATAAATCCATTCACATCATACCATTTCATTAAGGCATAGTGATAGGACTTGGCAGTGGAGACTCCTTGATGTGGATGCCAAGCTTAATCCTTAGTAGCTACTAATGAGACTAAGTTCTCCGGTTTCATATACAGCATAGGGCAGTTTCTGCAGTACACAATTGAAATATACCCATAGATCCTCATCTTATTGGTGCTACTCATTCATCCACTTTATTCCTGTACATAGTAGTGTCGCGGCGGTTCACCTAACTGTAAGTAATTGTTTTTTCTGCTAGCACCTACGCCTGTGGTCGATGCCAGTCTTAACTCTTCTCATATATTGCTTATTTGGACTGAGCTCCCACTTTATAATTTTTCCCATATTCCACATTTTCTTTAGTTTGGTAACCACACATGGACACCATTGCTAGATCCTAGAACACACCAGGTCGTCGTTTTTAATCACACCTAGGACATATAAATCCATTCACATCATACCATTTCATTAAGGCATAGTGATAGGACTTGGCAGTGGAGACTCCTTGATGTGGATGCCAAGCTTAATCCTTAGTAGCTACTAATGAGACTAAGTTCTCCGGTTTCATATACAGCATAGGGCAGTTTCTGCAGTACACAATTGAAATATACCCATAGATCCTCATCTTATTGGTGCTACTCATTCATCCACTTTATTCCTGTACATAGTAGTGTCGCAGCGGTTCACCTAACTGTAAGTAATTGTTTTTTCTGCTAGCACCTACGCCTGTGGTCGATGCCAGTCTTAACTCTTCTCATATATTGCTTATTTGGACTGAGCTCCCACTTTATAATTTTTCCCATATTCCACATTTTCTTTAGTTTGGTAACCACACATGGACACCATTGCTAGATCCTAGAACACACCAGGTCGTCGTTTTTAATCACACCTAGGACATATAAATCCATTCACATCATACCATTTCATTAAGGCATAGTGATAGGACTTGGCAGTGGAGACTCCTTGATGTGGATGCCAAGCTTAATCCTTAGTAGCTACTAATGAGACTAAGTTCTCCGGTTTCATATACAGCATAGGGCAGTTTCTGCAGTACACAATTGAAATATACCCATAGATCCTCATCTTATTGGTGCTACTCATTCATCCACTTTATTCCTGTACATAGTAGTGTCGCGGCGGTTCACCTAACTGTATGTATATCACAGACTCAATGACTCCTCTGATGAGGATGTTGACACCCAATCTCACCATTCATGAGTCACACATAGTCAGCACAGTGATTTATTGGAAGACTGAAGAGGAAGCCAGACTCCCAGAGAGGGCTACACCTTACTCAGCAGGTTTGGATCTAAGTGCCTTGGAAACTACAGTTATACCCGCAGGTAAGGTAAAACCAGTATCAACCGGTTTGGGGTGTCAGATACCCAAAGATCATTATGGTCAGATTGCCACTCGTTCCAGTTTGGCTTTAAAGGGAGCAATAGTAGTGGGAGGAGTAATAGATGCTGATTACCAAGGAGAAATTAAGGTTCTGATGCTTAATTTAGGGGATGAGCCCCTTATTTTAACAAAACACCAGAGAATAGCTCAGATGTTGTTAATTCCAGTAAATCTGTCTGAGGTGAGAGAAGGTAAAGCCCCTACGGAGTTGACTGTCAGAGGTACCAAAGGTTTCGGGTCCTCCAATATCACTAATGTGGGAGCAAAGATCTGGGTTCAGAATGTTCAAGGACCGCCTTCCGAGGCAGAGGTCATAGCGGTCGGTAAGGACCGTACACTCTTGATAATGAGACCAGGAGTAGAGAAGTGGGAATATGTCCCACAAGAGAAATGTTACTTACGGGAATGATGCCATCTTTTATTGTACCTTAGGTATGGCTGTTAAGTGGAATCCTTGGAAGCGTATTTTTGGGCGTAGCTGATGGATGGAGCAACCTATATCGAGAGGAGCCGATAGCCAACAAGTTCCTGGTGCACCATCAAGTGATGGCGGAGAAGTTGAATAACAATCAATCCACAGATTGTTGGATTTGTACACATTCGCCTGTGACAGCTACCAGTATTCCTTTCCTGGCTATACCGGTAACAATGGAAGAAATCCTGATGTGGGACAATTGCTCAGACAGTTTGGCCAGTACTGATACCCGAAATGTTCGACTATGGAACACTTCAGTACCTATCCCTATTGTAGGGTGGGTTGATCTACCATGGTGGCAAGGAAATCTGAGCGGGACAATTAAGAACTTGCAGTACATGGCCTTAAAGGAGGAGTTTGGGTGCCAAGAAATAAAACTGGATTGACCGATTTGGGACTGCTCCCTATGGACAATATACATATAAGTTTTGGGACAACAGCAAATACAGCAGACGCTTTCAAACCTAGCCTACTAGAAAGGACAATTCATGATGTATTCTGGCCTTATGCCACTATGTTTATTAATGGAACTAGTGATACCTGTAGCAATATACCAGGTAATTTAATGTGTAACGAATCGGTTGAATATCAAGCTAATGAACCAAGCTGTGGTAACCCTAATGTAGGATATTGTAGTCCTGTTGGGCAAAAACCGGGGTGGTGTATGCTAACCAATGTAAGTATATTTGTTGATTTAGTACACCGACTAGTTTTACAACACTCAGCTATATGGGATCTCCCCAGAGGGATGTATTGGGTATGTGGGCAAAATGCTTATAAATGGCTTCCTGTAGGGGTTAAGGGTAGCTGCACCCTAGCTCGTTTAACCCCAGCCACCTTTGTCTTGCCCTATGACCAGGTAGACGCCCGGGTTTTACCAAAACATATGTTATTTAAAAGGGCTGCAGACGATAAGCCCAGGAAATCCGGACGACCTCATGTGGTACAGATGGGTACAATTAATAAATTTTTCAGTGCCCTGTTTATATATCCAATGATTACGCAGATGTGGGATAAATTGGTAGAAGCTACTGATTATCTAGATGATCAAATTTTTGAAATATTGGATATACTAAACACTTCTGTAGTCGTACAACAGCAATTAATAATTGTCACAAATCAGCATACATTGGTACTTGACTATTTAACTGCCGCCCAGGGCGGGATGTGTCAGGTAATAGGCCCCGCCTGTTGCCATTATATCGACCCAGAGGGGCAATTACAGTTACGGGTAAAATTAGATGATATACAGCGTTTGAGGGAAAAATATCAAAAGGATAATAATGACCACAAAGATAGTTGGTGGGCTAATACTTTTTCTTTCCTGAATCCAACAAATTGGTTTAAAGGAATTGGGGGATGGTTAATGGGGCTTCTGCAAGGGGCCTTCCAGGTTATATTGTTTTTAGTTTTAATATATCTATTGGTTAAGGTGATAGTATTTTTAATTCAATGTTGTTTGAAAAAATCAAAAAAGTTGAAATCAGATGTAAAAGTTATTTCTTATTGATGTATTGATCAAATATAGCTGCAGATGCAATTTCTCATCATTAGCATAATGTTCTCATGGAATGTTCACCCTCTGCTGGAAGAATTTCGAATTTCTCGATTCACCCTGTGTTGGTGATTGCTATTATAGTAGTTCCACTTTTAAACTGGAATTATTATATAGCATGCAAAAAAAGTTCTGTAGAAAACCAAACGTACTGATTGTTTATTATGGAAATGGACGATAATTCCTGTGGTCAAGGACCGATTGTGATACCAATGTGATAAGAATGGTGTGCGGATGTGAATAGAATAGATATAGAACAGGTATTCATAATTAGAATAGTGACCACAGGTATTGTATCATTCCATATAATATATTAGTACAGGGTTGAAATATATATATAAAAAGGGGTTAACTTTCTTTGACATGATGCTTCTATGATGAGATATAAGCTGGCTGCCTCATGATATGTATCCTATGACAGGCAGGGGTCTTTTCAATGAATGCTGCATTGATAATATCTCATGACCGGCAAGAGTCTTTGAATGACTATTTGTATTGTTATATACGGGCTACATGTCTTGTGACATGCAACCCATGACAAACAAGTTATAGAAGGCCTATTCAGCATTTATTCAATATCCTATGGACGGTCATGAGGGAATTTGAATGATACAGTCTGCGCATGCTCGTAGATATTCTAAAGAGTATAAGATATGGGGAAATCACGGTCGCTGATGGGGGAGCTCTTCCAGGGCAAGGTGTACGCACATAAACCTGTGATGCAAGCCTCGGTATTGATCCCTTCTCACTGACGCGTGTCCCTCCCGAATGGAGAAGGTGAAGCAGCTACAATATCAGGTAATATATATATTGATGCTTATTCGCTATAATTAAGTCTAGGTATACTTTGTGTTTAGCCTGTATTCAATTGATGACAATTCATGTGCTACTTTGTAACAAATAAATTTAATCTTGCTATAAAGAATATTATTATTCATGCCTGATTTGTAAGTCAGTGAGCGCTACGCAAGTACGGGCTCTGGCCCGATCCAGGTAAATTTAGCAGGACAGCGCGGACTACAGAATGCTTGAGGCACATCTACGGGAAATCATAGGCAACGCTCTTTCCATCATTATCGCCCTGTCACATGCCACAACACGGAAATATCGCTTTAAGGATTGCGGCTGATTACTGAGCATTGTTCAGGAATCAGGCGACGGCAGAGGGGCGATTTATTGCCGCGAAATTGCCAAATCACACACCGAAACCATGAGGCAATTTCACGGCGATTGCTCCGGGGCGACATATCGCTTTTATGATTTCCAGGCGATATTGCGGCGTGTGACGGTACCTTAAGATTTCCATTATAAATGTTTATTGACAAAAATCTTATTTGAAGGGGGTCATTAATATTGTCTGTGGTAAAACATATTGTTTCTGATAATCTTTAAACACTGGCACTGATTACACAAATGGAAGACAAAAGGTTCTCTGAGCGAGTGGCGAAAAGAAAATACTTTAATATACCATAATATTTATCACACTAAGTATTGACAAATCTAAAGATATAAATTGTGAGCCTCCATCAATAGTATCTTCTGAAAGTGAGTAACAGAAAATAACACAAAGTGAAGATACACTTTAAATAATTGATGTAATCATTAAAGTGCACATACCTCTTCATGAGAAGATCAAAATAAAACCCTTTCACAAATATCTATAACTAGCTGTTGAGCCTGACATTGCCTGGGATAGTAACTAAGGGTACCTTTACACGTCACAACATTGCATGCAATTTCACTTGCAACTTACTGGCTGCAGTGAAATCATGGACACATTGTTCTATCTTGTTGCTGTGTACAAATGGAACAATGTGTCCATGATTTCACTGCAACCAGTAAGTTGCAAGTGAAATTGCATGTAATGTTGCGACATGTAAAGGTACCCTAAGGGCCCCTTTACATGCGGCTACATTTCTAGGGTGGCTACAGGTAACTTACTGGTTGCAGTGAAATCATGGAGAGATTATTCCATTTGTACACAGCAACAAGATAGAACCTTGTCTCCATGATTTCACTGCAACCGGTAAGTTACCTGTAGCCACCCAAGAAATGTAGCCGCGTGTAAAGGTACCCTAACTGTTCTTAGTTATAACAAAATAGAATTATTATTGTGCGCATAAAAGTTACAAAGTAAACACCGAAAATATAGCTGGCTATGAAGGGTTATGGGCGTGTCTATGATGGGGCATGACTATGAATAGGGTCTGTCTATGAAAGGACGTGGCCATGAAGGGATCGGGGCCATGAAAGGGGGCATGGCTATGAAGGAGGCATGGCTATGTGTGGGAATACATACACACATAAATAGTAAATAGGTTTTTTTTGCTGTAAAGTAATAGAAATACTTTGTATCCAAACCTCCTAGGTTTGGAGGGGCAAGTTTTTATTTGGGGGTGCAGGAGTGCGGGTTTGGGTGGATGTGGGTTTGGGGATGGCATGAGGTGTTATTGGGGGGGCAGGTTTGGGGTGGGTGCGGGTTTTGAGAAGGTTTTGGGGGTGGGGGATTTCAGGTGGGAGGGTAGTGGGAGGATCGGTTTGGGTGCGTGGGGGGAGTGGGTTGGGGGGGTGTTTCAGGAGGGGGGTGTTCGATGGTGATTTGGGAGGTAGGGGGCATTCGTTGTGGGGGTGTAGGTTTGGGAGGGCAATTCTTTTGGGAATGGCGATGTGCAGGGGCATTTTGAGGGGTAGGTTTGGGGGGTGCAGGTTTTGGGGGTAGGGGTGTGGGTTTGGGGGGGTGCTGATTGGGGGCAGTTTGGGGGTGTGGGTTAAGGTACTTTTGGGTGGCTGGGGTGCAGGGAGAGCAGGTTTGGAGAATGGGAAGTTTGGGGGCAGGGTGAGAGGGTGAGGGGTGGGTTTGTGGGGCTTTTTTGGGGGATGGTAGTTTGGGGGGTGGGAGCATTTTTGAGGGGATGGGAGTGGGTTGGGTGGCATTTTTTTTGGGGGTAGGGGTGCAGGTCTCTGGGGTGTGGGTTTGGGGATTTGGTGCAGTTTTGGGGGGGGCATTTTGTGGGGAAATGGGGGTGTGGGTTGGGGGGAAAGGTTTGAGGGGAGGGTAAGTTTTGGGGTAGAGGCGGGGGGCATGAGGGTATGTTTGGAGGGAAGGGGGTGGGGAGGCACGTTTGGGATGGAGAGAGTTGTGGGGAGGGCAGGTTTGGGGCATATAGTGAACATACATGTACAACCCGGCGATAGGAAGAGAGTGCGCTGCCAGCCGGAATCCAATGCATCACCACTGGATTCTATGTAAAGTTTGTCAGTTTCAGGATGCATGTGTACAAAGCATGCACCCTGGAGTGCACAAAAAATGCAACAAGTCACGATTTTTACCGCCTGGGAAAAAACGCAATCATACACAAACACATGCATCCGCATGCAAACGCATCCACTGTGCACCCCCATGTTAAACATAGGGAAGCACAGCGGATGCGTAGACGTACATACTGCTGCGTATCATAGCGCAACACGGGCAATCGCCAATGTGTAACCGGCCTTAAACATATTTTGTTGATATTTTATATGAAATACGCACACAAAGTAGCTAAGTATTTGTGAAGTTTAAAGGAAATGATAAATGCTTTTCTAAATATTTACAGTCCCCTGTGGTCGGACACCCCTAAATAAAATCCTGAGTGACTAATTGCCTACTGAAGTTACGTAGTTATTAACTTGAGTCCACCGGTGTGTAATTTATTCTAAATATAACTACAGATTTTCTGTAGAGGCCTCACAGGTTTGTTTGAGAATATTGGGTTTAAACTGCATCATAAAAACCAAGGAATACATCAGACAACTCAAGGATAAAGGTATGTGCGGCGCCCTACTAAGAGTGCGTGACAAAAGGGTACTACACCCCTGACTGAAAGTGTCGTATTCTTTGTTTTAGTAATGAGTAGGATGAGTCTGAGGTTCCAGCACCACATGCAACACTTATGGCCATGTCACACGCTTCAATTTCTTGAACGATATCGCTTAAGCGATCTGCTTTTTTGATCACTTAAGCGATATCGTTTGTGCGTCGCTGCGTGTAATCAAGCGATTTTACAATGTAAAATCGCTTGATTGTTTGAACGCAGATTTGTGAGCAGGAGCTCAAATTAAGCGATACTTGCTTGTTCAATCTGCATCATCGCGGTGTGTGACACCACGATGAACGATCTCCCAGCGGCAGAGCCTATGCTGGGAGATGGTATCTATGGAAAACGTCGGGTTACTAAGCGCCGCTCGGCGCCTAGTAACCCGATGTGTACCATGGTTACCAGCGTTTTCGCTGGTCCACATCGCTGGTGAGTCTGCCTGTGTGACAGCTCACCAGCCATGTGAACGATATTGTTAGCGATCGCGCGTGCATGTGATCGCTAATAATATCGCTCACAAGATTGATGCGTGTGACGGCACCCTTAGTGTTAGAGGACCAATTAGACGCCCATTACTAGGGTAACCGGTCCTGGTTGGAGGACAGGCTAGGTTATATAGCAGTCGGGAAAGCAGCAAGGAGTTAGAACACCAGGAAGTGAGAACAGTCAGAAGGGAACTGTACAGAGCCATGCAGCACAGATAAGCAAAGTGAAAGTAACAGACGAAGCAGAGTTGGAGAAGTTACAGAACAGCAAAGAGAGAAGCTAACTGGGAGGGCACCTCAACCTGGTGACCCAGAAGAGAAAGGGGCCAAGAATAGAACAGATAACTAAATGTCCTTGCCCAGTTCAAATCCGGAGTACCGGCTCCGAAGTGGTCCAGTCGGCTATATCATCCCTGAACTACAAACCCGGAGTGGTCGATGTATCTATAGGAGCATGACCCACCAGCACAAGACCATCACAGTCTATACCAGGAGCACCCACCATTGAGGGCTAGGGACCGCTGAAAGAGACGTCCAGCAGGGGACACCCAAACGAGGGCTTTCAGTGCTACCGCACGGGTATAGCAGGGCAAGGGACAGACTGTGATAGAGAAGGAACATCAGAGGAGCTTCAGAGGGACACTACTCATTGCCAGAACCACCCGGTCCGCTACCTTGAAACAAGAACTGCATTACCTTGTATGCCTACAGAATACCGGAGTAAATACCCGTTCAGAGTGAGCATGAGTCAGTGCCTTATTCCGTCAACCGTTCTTTACCTGCCTTGCTCCACTGTCACTGCACTGCCGTACTACACCATCTATTCCTACTTCCAACACCCTGTGGATCCCGCTCATCCTGTAGGGAGCTACTCCATCTTGCTGCCGCCCATCACCCCGGAGGTTCCAGCAGCGCCGGTGCCATCACCGGAATCTACAGGTGGCGTCACGAACAAACGTTATTATTTTTTTTCTTTTATTTTACTCTTTTTCATTGACCACCAGGGTCACAGACTCAGGCACCGCCACCTGTGACCTTCAGACTGCGCCTGAGATCTGAGCCCTCTGGCCTGGGTGAGTCATATGGAGAAGAGTAAAGTGGAGTTAGGTTATAAAACATAACCCAAGCTCTGAACATTTCACAAAATACTGTCAATCCATCATCAAAAAATGGAAGGAGTATAGCAAAACTGCAAACCTACAAAGAAATATTCATCCACCTAAACTGACATGCCAAGCAAGGAGAGCATTAATTAGAAAAGCTGACAAAAGTTCCATGGTCACTCTGAAGGAACTATAGAGATCCACAGCTCAGGTCGGAGAAGAGGACGACTATTAGGCTACAATCACACAAAGTGTTTTTGCTGCATTTTGTGAGGATCCAATTGTGGTACAGAAACTGTACCAAGAACTGATCCTCACAAAGCGCAGCCTTCTGTGTGAATGCTGGTGCGCTATTTACTCACTTCCCCGCACTCCCATGATGACCACTGGCGATGTTTCCTCATCCCAGAGACTGCAGAGTTTTGTGTCTCTAAGACCCTGCAGCCTGCGCATGTGACTAAGTGACCTTGCTCAGTCACATGGTGCAGTGGCAGACACTCTCACAGGTCCTATTGCCTTGGTATGAGGACATCACTGGAGCACAGGGAGGTGAGTACATAGTGCATCCGAAAAATGTAAAAATAATTGACATGCTCATTCTTTTTACGGATCCGTTCTCGAGCCCAAGAATGGATGTGTAAAAAGCACAGTTTTGTGAATGCAGAATTGTGAAATGCATTGTATTGACTGGGACGGCCAACATCACTGCATTTCACTGCATTTTCACTGCAATTGCGGATCCGTAAGGAACAAAACAATAACAGTGCAATAATGCACCATGTGAACGTAGCCCTAGTCATATGCTCTATAGAACTGGCCTGTCACAATTCCTCCATTGTGCATTCAGGGTGTATTGGGCTTAGTGATTGTCAAGTTAGTTATCTTCTCTGGAGCTGGGATATACTGGGCTGTTGGTGGTCTGATCTCTTTCTGGGAAGTGCTGGGTTTTTGCAGGTGTTCCTGTCTCCTGTAATTGCCCAGTTTTTAGCAGTGCTGTTTTTCCCAGAGCATGGCCAGTCTTAGTTTAAGCTGTGTTGTGCTAGTTTGGCCTCTTGTATCTGTGTTCTGGGACTGACCTTGACCGTG
>JARQOC010000001.1:474707998-474724085 GCA_033576535.1 Allobates femoralis | reverse complement strand
TCCAGTTTATTGATATATTCATGGAGTGTATTCTTGCCCTATGGGGACTGCGCATGAAATAATGCTGCGGGGGGATCCCCTTATTTTGTTATACCTATGTGGATTGTGTTTTTGAACAATCTATGTGATACAAACCTTGTTTCTTTATCTCAATAAATGCAACAAAAAGACTTTATTACCTCTTTTTCCTTTTTCGTGGGCAAGGGTTATTAGTAAAATATTGTAACTATTTTTCCCTTGGCACCGACTTACCGTAAAGCCAGGTCTATTTACAAAACTTACCATCACCAAGTCAGGTGACCAGATCAACTGACACTATCTAGTCACGTGACACGATTGAATGGTGATCAGATCAGTTGACCACACAAGTCACTCACCGACAGAGCGGATACGGAATTGAGAGAGAGCATGAGAAGAAGGACCAGAGCAATCCAACAGTTGAAGCGGTGAGATGTTCTATATGTGTCTGTCTATGTTTGGCAGCTTTCAGACACCTTTAAAGGTGTTTTCTAACACGCCCTCCCTGGGCTGTGGGATACTCGGAACCAGGCAACAGTACTGCTGGTGAGTCATAGGGGTCGACACCCAGGCGGTGTCAATAAAAGTTCAGGGATTAAGGTTTTGGGGATTAAAGTTTTGACGCCACCCGTGATGTTTGGCTATTGATGGCCAACGCTGTGGTGCAGGACCTTCCACCGCTGTCCAAGAATTGTCTCTTTTCAGAGTATATGGATCAATAGTGAACTTTATACAAAATTGTCCTGACCACACCCAATCCTGTGGTCCATTTGTCCATTTTAAATTAAATGTTCAAACATGATTAAAAGTTCATACAGTAAGTCTTGTAGACACGGTATGCTTTGTGGTTGCTCACTTACATAGCTACATGAAAAATAAACATATTTACATTTTAACCTGGTTAAACTGTCCACTTAACTTGCTAACAGTCCCTGTAACGTGCTGGCATCTGACATCTGTAACTACGAGTCCAAGTATTTCTGATTGTCTGGTCTGGTTTCTAGTGTCTTCTGCTGGTTTTGTGGGTTCACTAGTGTGGACCTACGTAGCACGTGTATACCAGTGTGTTGTCTTAGGCTGGTTTCACACTGCGGTTTTTTCCCTGAACAGGTTTGTGTGTCAAAACCAGGAGTGTCTCCTAAACTCAGAACAGGTGTCAATCTTTCAATTATAGTTTTACACTGCAAGTTCCTCTCCTGATTCCTCTTCTGGTTTTGGCACACAAACCTGATCGAACCTGATCAGGGCAAAAACTGCAGTGTGAAACCAGCCTTAGACTCACTACGTGACTGACAGATTTGCTGCTAGCAGGGGGTCGACTCTCCTGTTCCACTGCAGCTGGTGGTTCTTCAGGTCTTTCTTGAGTCTCCACTGATTCAGGTATGACAGACTAAGGAAAAGTTAAAACGGGTACTACGATTGCTCAATTCACTTGTGTCCATGACTTGAGAAAGTCTCCAAAAACAGTATGGATTAACTGTTTCTCTTTTTCTTGGTGTTGAGGGGTGTCTGGACTTCTCAGTTTCTTAATTGGTCAGGGCATTTCTTTAGATGGTCTCTTGAAACTGCTGCTGAGGTCTCTCCTCCATCTTTACTGATTAGACACACTTTGGTGTTGTCAAAATTCGAAGGCAATACAGTGTATGGCTCTGCTTCCCACTGGTCATCCAGTTTATGCGTCCTATATTTTCTCTTTAGGACTTGCTCTCCAGTTGTTAAGGGAACTGTAGGTGCATGCTTGTTATAGGCTCTCTCTTGCCTTTCCGTTGCATGAGACAGATTTCTCTCTATGCACTCTTGCACTTTACGGCACTGTTGTTACCGTTCGGTACCCCACTCTGCATCTGGTGGGTTTGTCTCAGGGGTTAGGCTCCCATGTCTAGGTCAATGGGCAACTTGCCTGGTCTTGTTCTCATCAGGTAGGTAGGAGTACAGTTGATGGAGTTCAAAGGAATATGGTTGTATAAGTCCACTAAATCTGGCAACTTTTCTGGCCACATACTTCTTTCTTCCAGTGGCAGTGTCTTCAACAGGTCTATCACTATCTGATTTATCTTCTCGCACATGCCATTGGTCTGTGGGTGGTATAGCGTCATTTTTTTTTTACTTGCAGCCGTAGACATTTCAAAACTCCTGTAACACCCCTGCTTCGAATGCTGGACGTTGAGCCGTAAAAATCTGTTCAGGATAGCCATGGGGTCTGCAGAAATGGGCTTGAAATGCTCTAACCGCTGTCTTTCACCGACACTACTACCAAGAAACAGGAATAGTGATCTATGAGGGTGAGGGTGTAGACATAGTCCGACCACCTCGAGGTCAGCTTCACATGGTCCAAGGCTAGGAGTTCAAGTGGTTGCCTGGTGAAAATAGGCTGTAGGGGTACTCTCTGGTTGTCACGATTCTTCCTCTGCAGGTTGCATGGGTCACAGTCTCTGCAACATTTCTCGATGGCCTTTCTCATTCCAGCACAATAGAATTGTTCACGCAACAGAAGTTAGAGCTTCTTCCACCCGAAGTGCCCTGCCCCACCGTGGTATGCCTCTAGGACCATATGGACATCTCTCTTTGGGACCACTATCTGCCAGACCAGTTCATGGGTTAGTTGGTTGATGTGCTGCCTGCACAGCCTACCCACATAGATACATAATTTGTTATTTTCTCTCCACAACTGTTGTGTCACTTGCGGAGCATCGGGACCAGGGTGTGAGTCAGTTTGTGTCAACAACTCCTTGACTAAGCGGATGGCTGGGTCGCTATCTTGTGTCTCTGCCCAACCGTGATGGGGTAACAGGTTGAACATGGCTTTTTGCATGACAGGCCTTTTGTCTCTCACATCATGGGAACACTGGGACACACTGCGGTGGTGAAAAGCCGGTAGCTCTAACTCTTCCAGCTCCTCTGGGTCTTCTCCCGCATCTGGGAAGTTGGGCATCCTTGACAGCGCATTAGCGTTGACATTCTTATGCCCTGCCAGGTACTTGATGATAAAGTTGTAATTGGACAACTGGGCCTTCCATCGCTGTTCCAGTTCACCTAACTTTCTAAATGGGTTAGTGGATTATTGTCCGTATAGATGGTAAACTTTGCTGAATCGGGTAATGTTTAAAGCATTCAGTTACAGCCCAGACTATGGCAAGGAACTCTAGCTTGAAAGAGCTATAATTGTCAGGGTTCCTTCCTGTAGGACGGAGCTTCCTGCTGGCATAAGCAATCATTCTCTCCTTGCCTCTCTGCACCTGGGATGACACAGCTCAAAATCTTACGTTGCTCGCATCTGTGTAAAGCACAAATGGTTGGCCATAGTCAGGGTAGTCCAGGATCTCGTCCCCCGTAAGGGCCCACTTCAACTGAGTGAAGGAGTCTTCTACTCTGCTGTTCCATTCAAACGGAGGACTGGGGTTCTTGGCCTTCTTGGACTGGCCTACCAAGAGGTCTTGCAAAGGCGCTGCTATCTTTGTGAAGCCCTTGATAAACCTCCGGTAGTAGCTTACCAGTCCCAGGAATTGTTGTACTTCTTTGATTGTAGTGGGCATCGGACAGTCCCTGATCACTGTGACTTTATCAGGGTCTGGTACCACACCTTCAGTGCTTGAAATATAAGAACTTGGCTCACCAATTTAGTGGTGCACAAAAAATCATTACCATATAATCTCAGTATAGTTGGCACACACTTAAAACAATTAGAGAGAGTCCGCTTCAGCAGAAATTTTTTTCTTGCTTTTTTGTGTCAGGATAATTAGATAATTCCCTACGTTTCGACTTATGAAGTCTTCATCAGGCTTTTCTATTGGTAAATCATAAGAAAGGATGCTCAACCACACCTGTAGTTTGTCACGATACCTAGTTGGAAAATAGAAAACCAGTGAAATAGAAGAAAAAATAGAAGGAAAGAAAAAAGGCTACTGGCTAAAAGAGAGCAGATGAGAATAGGTATCTATTACCTGAATTATTATGAAGTAAATTCAGTAATAGGGCAAAAAAGCCCTATATCCTATGGATATCTTTATTAAGAGACAATAATAGTCCTGTCAGGAGGAGGTGAGAACACATCATTAGTATTGTAGAGTGTGGGAAAATACTTAGCTTATTAAGGCAGGGGTTCTTACATTAGGTGGTAGCTACTTCTGACAAGTGGTTAAATGGTATAGTTACAGGAACTGTGGATGAGAAAGGGATTAAACTGTGATATAATCTATCTAAATAGACAACTCATATATAGATCAAGCATACCTTATAGAAAATGCTGCCAGGTAATGCTGCCCTTCCTTGTGAAAGCCCTATGGGCATAAACAAGGATTATATGTAAGGTTAGTATAGGAGTGAACATCATATGGCATCCATGCTAGAGGCTGCCTCTCCAAGTCTAATGTACCTGATTATCCGGCCATTGTGTGCTGGGAGCAAAAGGATTGGTGGTGTATATAATCCCCTAATGCTATTAGTGAGCGTATATTCAGTGTTTACCGCAACTTCCGGTCTGCTGACATGGACCGGAAGTGTGCATTCATGTGCATTCATGTGACTTATTGCACAGAGCATGCGCAGTAACGCCAGTTAGCCAGTGACCCGCAAGCTTCGTTGCGTAGTATTGCGGTCACATGATCATGTACTGCGCATGCGCAGTATCATCGGATATTCAGCTGCTGTATCTAACGGTGGGAACATCAGGGAGAGCAGAGTTAGAGCACTTAAAAGCGCTGTATTCAGGCACAAACTTGCCTAGCGCTGATAAGCGCTGTGTTTATTAAGTTTGCTGACATATGGGAACTGTTTTTACCTATGTAGTGCTCAGATGCACTGGAGCAATTAGGCAGATTTAGACTTAGACAGCAGGTCTAGATAGGCTTATCAGTGTGGAAATTTGTTAGTTTTCAAAGATTCTCTGTAAAGAGAAAAAAAGAGAGGATATATTAATACATCATGTCCACTTTCCAATAAAACCTATGGAACAAGGTGTTTTATCATGATTCTATAGCTCATAAGTCGTGAAACAGAATACAATGCAGAACATAAATAACATGAATCATATGTCGAGGTAGAACGTACCAGAACAGAATACCCAATGCGCGAACCCACATTGGAATGGGGAATATTTAATAATAAATCTCGTATTCTCTGTTAAGACCATAGGGTTTAAGGGTCTGTAAGGTACCGTATTTTTCGCTTTATAAGACGCACATGATTATACCCCCAAATTTAGTGAAGGAAAAGAGAAAAAAATATTTTTTAATGTTAAATGCGGTCTGTCTTATAATGCCAGTGTGTCTTATAAACTGATTGTATGTCCCCTATCCTGGTACTGTATATTTGTCTCCATTCTGGTATATGTGCCTCCTCCTGATATATGGTCCCCCAGGCCTGGTATCCATGCCCCCATCCTGGTATATGTGCCCCCTCCTGATATCCATGCCCCCCTCCTGGTATATGTGACCCCTCCTGATATCCATGCCCCCCTCCTGGTATATGTGAACCCTCCTGATATCCACGCCCCCATCCTGGTATATGTGACCCCTCCTGATATCCATGCTCCCATCCTGGTATATGTGCCCCATCCTGGTTTTCATGCCCCCATCCTGGTTTCCATGCCGCCATCCATTATTTATGTCCCCCGTCCTGATATATGTCCCAGAATGGGGGACATACATCCTGGTACATAGCCCTCCCAAGTCTTACCAAGGGAGCCATGGAGGTTGGGGGCCAAGGCAGGGGCTGTGGGGGTGTCGAGCCGGTCTCCGGTGGGCCACGGAGGTTGGGGGCCAAGGCAGGAGCTGCGGGGGTGTTGCGCCGGTCTCCGGTGGGCGCCGCCATTCTTATTTCCCAGCATGCATTGCCTGTTTGGCAATACATGCTCTAGTGTCTGGAAATGGCCGTGATCGCGGTCTGCGCATGCGCCGCGGCCATTTTCTTGAAGTCTGGAAAATAGAATATATATGAAAATAGCGGCGGTGCATGCGCAGGCGGCAATCGCGGCCATTTCTAGACACTAGAGCATGTATTGCCAAACAGGCAATGCATGCTGGGAAATAATAATGGCGGCGCCTACCGGAGACCGGCGCAACACCCCCGCAGCTTCTGCCTTGGTCCCCAACCTCCGTGGCCCCGTGACAACCGCATCGGACACCCCTGCTATACCCCCCACACCACCCCCCTCGGTAAGATTTTTTTAACATTTGCTTTTTAAGACGCACCCCCGTTTCTCCCCCCAATGTGGGGGAAACAAAAGTGCGTCTTAAAAAGCGGAAAATACGGTATATATGCAATAAGATTCACGCGTTTTGAGCATCCTGACTCTATTGTCTCCCCTCCTAGGCTGGGGACCATGTTCGAGTACCTGAAAGCGTAACTGACTAATACTGTGGCCCTTCTCAATAAAATGAGCTGGGATCGGCAGCATTGTATTTTTGCATCGTATGGTTGACTTGTGCTTACTGATGCGGTCTTGGACATGCTGGAAAGTTTCCTAATGAACCTGAGACTTTTTGAGAAAAGAAATCGATTTTCCATATATCCCACACTAGGTAAAAAAGAGTATATACATGAATAACATATTTAATTACATGGTAAACATCACAAAACGTTCCTCAATCAGGTTCATTTTTATATGAATCAAGCACTTCTATGTATAAATTTCTTATTTGACATAATCTGGAGAATTATATCCTAGGTATGCATATATCAACATGAACTTTTTATTTGGTGTTTGTAACTTTATGCATTTTTGTATAACTTACCACTGTATCTAATTTATCTTTTTGTTGTGTCAAAATTTTGTAGACCTATGTTATTTTCCCTGATGAAGACTTCATAAGTCGAAACATTGGGAATGATCTAATTACCCTGACACAAAAAAGCAAGAAATAATAAAAAAATGTTTTCTGCTGAAATGGACTCTCTCTAATTGCTTTAAGTGTGTGCCAACTATACTGAGATTACACCTTCAGTGCTGACCACGTGTCCTAAGTACTTTACCTTGGACTTCAGTAAGTGGCACTTGGATGGCTTCACTTGCAGGCCAAAATTGGATAATGCCTCGAACACTTCAGTCAGGTGGTTCAGATGGTCTTTGTACTTCTTCGAGTAGACAACATCATCCAGGTATAGTAACACGGTTTCAAAGATTCTATGCCCCAGGCAACACTCCATCAACCTCTGAAATGTTCCTGATGCATTGCAGAGTCCAAACAGCATGCAATTAAACTCGCAGAGGCCCATTGGCGTTGTGAATGCGGTGTTTTCTCTATATGCTTCTGCTACGGGAACCTGCCAATACCCACTGGTGAGATCTAAGGTGGAAAAATAGTTAGTGGTTCTCAGTGTAGCTAATGACTCTTCAATTCAGGGTAACAGGTAGGCATCATAATGTGTAACGCGATTAATCTGCCTGTAGTTGACACTCATTCATTGTACCATCTTTTTTCTTTACCAAGACTAAGGGAGCTGCCCAGGGGCTACAACTATCTCTGATCACCCAGCCGTCTTCATTTCCTGTAACATCTCTTTGGCAAATTGATAGTGAGGTGGTGGTACAGGCTGGCACCTCTCTTTAATGGGCGGATGGTCTCCAGTGGGGATGTGATGTTGTAGCCCTTTTACCTGCCCAAAGTCTAAAGGATGTTTACTAAAGACCTATTCACATTCTTGAACTACCCAATAAACTCCATGCTTTTGGTGCAAAGGGGTGGAGTCAGTGCCTACGTGTAGTTTCTGACACCAGTCCTCCAGCTGCCCCTCAAAGCTGTTGTCCTCTGTCTGGTCAGACAGATTCAAAGGTTCCACTGCCTTTATTGCGTTGTTAGTGACAGTGAACAGTTTAGCAATGGTAGCATACCGAGGTAGCTTGACCTCTTCTTCTTGCATGATACGTACAGGTACCCTCCCTTGCAGACATCGACTACACCTGGGCTGTTAGGATGGTGGGCCTACTATCTGAGTACATTGGTTCCTCTAAAGCCTGATAGTCTTGACCCCTAAGGCCTATTGCTGCCCGACACCAGATGAACATTTCACTTCTCGGGGGTATTGAAATGGGGAACGGGTCACTTACACTGTTGACTTCTCCACCAGACAGCTCCACCTGCTGCCTCTGCATCAGGGCCTTTATCTCCTTCTGCAGGACTCTCTGCTTCACAGTGCTGGCAGTTTCGGCTACCTGTTGTAGCAAAGCAATAATTTCTCCTAGACAATTCTCAATAACATTAGTGCCTAGAGTAATCATTGGGTTACATTCTCGCTGGTCAACATCAACAAATATCATTCCCTGGTTGTTTAGATCTTCACGCCCCATTTTAATGGACACTTCTTTGCACTCCACTTGTGGCAGAGGTTGACCATTTCTGGCGTATATTGTAAAGCTTTAATCTGGCCGACAGGTGAGGTCAGAGTCAGCCCAGTACTGTTTATAAAGCATGTAAGGCATCGTCGTCACCTGCGAACCGGTGTCCAGTAAAGCATTCATGGGGATGCCATCCAGCATGACAGGCAGGACCGGTTGTCCTCCCACATACCTGTCACGCCAGTTCTGTGGGCCAGGTCATCTCATTCATGGGGGGTGGCCCGCTGCCCCAGGGGTTTCTCATTTAAAGTACAAAATCTTGCTATATGGCCCACTTCATTGCAGCGGCGGTAAATGGGTTGTCCTGTAGAATCATAGCGATCGATGGCTCGTCCTCTGGTCGGTGGATTCCTCCCCTGGCGTAGCCACAGGACTTCATCAGGGCTGGAGGTCAACTGTATCTTCTCAGATGGCTTGTGGCCCCGCATGTACTGTGCAGCCTTTGGACAGCCATGGACTGCTCAGCCATATTTTTGGTTAGCTCCTGCACCTGCAATCCTAAGCCATCAGAGGTAACAGTTTCTGTAGTCTGTGTACTGGTCACCACTGTGGCCGGGAAAAAGGGTGCCATCTCTGGGTAGTACGTTAGCACCCTCACAGCGACTGGCTCTGTGCTACTCATAGTTGGTTTTCGCAGCACTCAAATGGCCTGGTCTTTAAATTGTGTAAAGTCCAGGTCAGGGTTTTGTAGGGCCAATATACAGTACGTAGCTTAGTCCGGTGGGCATAAGACAGGAGTCCCTCGATAAACTGCTCAGTCAACAGCTTGTTTTCATCTTGTGCACTTTCGTGGCCTACCTGCTTCATAGCCCTCAGAGCCACTTGGAGATTTAATGCATAGTCTCGTATACTGTCCTGCACCCAATGTTTGCATCCTTAAAACCTCATTTTAATTTCCACTGCAGTACAGGTGTCAAAGGCTTCTTTCAACCTGGCTAAGATTTGTTTAATGGTGGGTTTACACACACCAATTTCTGTATCCAATATCTGAACAGATCTCTGGTTGCAGTGAAATCATGGACATATTGCTCCATTTTGTACACAGCCACAAAATGGAACTATGTGTCCATGATTTCACTGCAACCAGAGATCTGTTCAGATATTGGACACAGAAATTGGTGTGTGTAAACCCACCATCACAGTTCTTTTTTCAGTATCCAGCCAGGACTTTACCTCTCTTTAAAAAAGAGATTTGCTGTAACACTAAACATTAAATGAATGTGGATGAGCTAAAAGGCTATCAAATGAATAGCAGGGCTTTGTGTACAACTAAGACAATGTGTATATGGCAGAGGGGCACAGTAATTACTGTATTGGATTAAAAAGAAAATTGAGAGACTTAGCTTCAACACTGGCGCCACTGCGAAGAGCCCGGTAACCGCGTCAAGGTGTTCTCATCTTTCCGGGTCCTAATACTGTCACTATATGCGGTATACTGTTGCTATAATGGGTTTATATGCCCCTGCATGCAATTAAAAACAGGCTAGAATGGTATGTCTCTGGACCTGGGCTACAGCAAGATGGAGGAATAAGCGAAGCTACAGGGCGGGGGAAGGGAGCACAGTCAAAAATAAGTCATACTACGTATCAAATAAAAACTGGCATCACCTACATGTAAAGGTGCAAGCAAAAGATGCCAGTCTGTAGGTGATGCCAGCTGTGAGGTAGCGCTGTGATTGCAAGACAAACGGCCGCGAGCCCGGTATCAGTTTATACAGTACCCGGATTTATTCATGAGGCACAGCAGTGGCACAAGTTGCCGGGTTCCGGGATGCAGCCAGGTATAATGCATATATCCACCGTACAGTAACACGGTCCCTTCAGGTTAGGAGTTCTCTCTGGTCTAGGTCGTCCTGGGCTCCCGGGTTAGGCCGTGTTGTAACAGCACACAGCCTCTCACGCGCTGGACCTGACCTCTCAGCAGTCCCTTCTGCCTCAACTCAGGCCGAAGCTATCCACAGGGGACCCCGCCCCGTCTCCTAACCTAGATTTTAACCCCGTGTCTCCCTCCAGGGAAAACCTACAAGACCCGGAGTTGAGCGTCCCTCTATCCTATATTCCATACCGGGTTCAATACGTGACAGTGCACATTCTGGGGGAAACATAGCGCCCCTCGCATATGATCCCCCTCACTGTCTCACACAGCCTTTATAATTTGGTAACAATTCCTTAGGGAAGAATAGGAAGCATTTAAGGAAACCAGGAGGAATGAACACAGAACTTAAACACATGTTAAAAAGGAAGAAAAAAGGTTTATCAAATGGAAAGAGGGAGGCATAGCTAAAGAAGAATATATTGCACCATCCTAATTACCATACAAGAATGTAAGCTAAAAAATTATTTTTCTCAACGATTACATTACAGTATTAGGTCAGACGGGGATGCTTATGAATGTACTAGGAAGCTGCAAGGACAGGTTTGTGGGCTGTGGGGCAGCGCCGGGATTGCAAGTCAGGAAAACGTTGAGCCCGGTAATAGTTCAAACAGTACCTGGTTTTATTGCTGACAAACACAGCGATGGCACAAGCTGCCAGAATCCGGGTCGCAGCCGGGTACACAGGATACAGTCCACACGTAAGGTAACCCGGTTCCTTCAAGTTATGAGCTTTATGATATAGGTCGCCCCGAGCTCCCAGCCCTCCTGGCTAGACTGTGTTATGATAGCACACGGCCCCTGGAACTCTTGACCTCTCCTGTCTATCTCTGCTGCTCCTTCAGCTTAGACAAAAAGCTGTCCACAGGGAACCCCGCCCTGTCTCCTAACCAGGCTTTTAACTCCGTATCTCATTCTGGGGAATCTGCAAGACCCGGAGCGGAGGGAATGAACAGTCCCTCTCTCTTACACCCTATACCAGGTTAAATATTTACAGTGCGCATTCTGGGGGAGACATAGCGCCCCTCGCATATGATCCCTCGCACTGTCTCGCACACCATCCCCCTCGGTTCAAACTTGTGGGGTCCATCAAACAGGGTGCACTGGACAGGGCATCCGCATTACCCTGCAACTTGCCAGCCCGATGCTCCATCGTAAAATTGAAGTTTTGGAGGGACAGGAACCACCGGGTGACCCGAGCATTCCGTTCCTTGGTGTTTCGCATCCAGACCAGGGGAGCGTGATCCGTAACCAACCGGAACTGTCGCCCGAGCAAATAATAACGTAGGGACTCCAAGGCCCATTTAATAGCCAAGCACTCCTTCTCTACTACGCTATAATTCTTTTCCGCTAGGGACAATTTCCGGCTTAAGTAAGTGACCGGATGCTCTTCTCCGTCCACTTCTTGCGATAGCACCGCCCCCAGCCCCACCTCCGAGGCGTCTCTTTGCACAATGAAGGTGCGTTTGAAGTTAGGACTGATGAGGACGGGCTGTCCGCACAAGGCCAACTTCATGGACTGAAAGGCTGCCTCTGCTTGGGGATTCCAACGCACCAAAGCAGATTTCTTCCCTTTTAACAGGTCGGACAGGGCCGCCGTTTGCCCAGCAATATTGGGTATGAAGCGTCGATAGTACCCAACTACGCCGAGGAACGCCCTCACCTGTTTGGTAGACACCGGTCGGGGCCAATTTTGAATGGCCTCAATTTTGTTTATTTGGGGTTTGATAACCCCTCGCCCAATCACATACCCCAGGTACCGGGCCTCCTCGAGCCCCATGGCACATTTTTTGGATTTGCCGTCAGGCCGGCGGCCCTGAGCGAATCTACCACGGCCTGTACCTGGGATAAGTGGGTATGCCAATATGGACTAAAGATGATGATGTCATCTAGGTAGGCGGAGGCGTACTTCCAATGAGGTTCAAACACTATGTCCATGAGCTGCTGGAATGTGGCCGGGGCTCCATGCAACCCAAAAGGCAACACGACATAGTGATAGAGGACTTCCGGAGTAACAAAGGCGTTTTTTTTCCTTGGCCGACTCTGTTAGCGGCACCTGCCAGTACCCTTTGGTCAGATCGAGCGTTGTGAAGTACTGGGCTTGCCCCAGTCTTTTAATCACCTCGTCCACCCGGGGCATGGGATATAAATCAAACTTAGACACGTCGTTCAGCTTCTGGAAATCATTGCAGAACCGCAGCGATCCGTCCGGTTTTGGAATGAGCACGATGGGACTAGCCCATTTGCTCCGGGATTCTTCTATCACCTTTAACTTAAGCATGTGTTTAACTTCGGCCGCGATGGCTTGCCGTCTGGCCTCAGGTACCCGGTAAGGTTTCACTCGCACCTTTACCCGGGGCTCAGTGACAATGTCATGTTGAATGACCGAAGTGCGCCCGGGCAGGTCAGAGAACACATCAGGATTCTGCTGTACCAACTTTCGAGCCTCCCGTCGTTTGGCCTTAGTGAGGGTGTCGCTTATTTGTACCCCTTCGGTATCCCTCATGGCCAAAGGGGAAGGGTTTCCGGCTGCATCGGATGCCTCCATGATCAGGCACTCCCGGTCTTTCCACGCTTTAAGCAAATTAACGTGGTATAGCTGCACGGGTTTCATTTTCCCGGGCTGGTATACCCTGTAATTCACCTCCCCTACTTTTGCCTGGATTTCATATGGCCCTTGCCATTTGGCCAATATTTTGCTTTCCGTAGTGTGCACTAAGACCAATACCAGGTCCCCCACCTCAAAGGTCCTAACGGTGGCCCGTGTATTATACCTGCGGCTTTGAGCTCCTTGGGCATCCATCAGGTGTCACATTTTCGCCACGTGGTCTATTACACTCCTATAGGTAGTGGGTTCCTGTTCCCACGTCTCTTTGGCGACATCCAACAGCCCTCTAGGATGTCGGCCGTACAACAGTTCAAAGGGAGAAAACCCCGTAGACCATTGTGGTACCTCCTGGATGGCGAACATTAGATAGGGCAGTAACATGTCCCAATCCTTTCCATCCTTGGCTACCACCTTTTTGAGCATGGACTTCAGGGTTTTGTTAAACCGCTCGACTAACCCGTCGGTCTAGGGATGATACACCGAGGTGCGCAGCTTTTTTATGTTGAGCAGTTTACACGGTTCCCGGGTCACTTTGGACTTAAAAGGAGTCCCCTCATCCGTGAGGATCTCCTTAGGTAGTCCTAGGCGACAGAACATGGCAAACAGTTTCGCCGAGGTGTGGCGTAACAGAACCGCCTCCGGGTACCGGGTGGCGTAGTCGACAACCACGAGTATGTGTTGGTGGCCCCGTGCTGACTTAACTATAGGCCGCACCAGATCCATTGCGATCCGTTCAAAAAAATCCTCTATAATCGGTAGAGGTACCAATGGACTACGGAAGGTGGCAATGGGCGTGGTCAGCTGACATTCCGGGCAGGAGTCACAGTACCTCTGGACATCCGCATACACATCTGGCCAGAAGAACCTCCGCAAGATGCGTTCTTGCGTTTTTTTAGTCCCAAGGTGGCCCCCTAGCAGGTGGGAGTGGGCCATCTCTAGGACCGCCCGGCGGTGTGTCTGCGGTACTACCAGTTGGTCCACGACCTCATCCCGGATTTTGTCCACCCTATAGAGTAACTCCCGGTTGACCACCATGCGTGGGAACACATTCTCTGCCCCCGGATGCTGAGCTACCCCATTTACTTCTGTTACCCTTTCTCGGGCCCGGGTCAGTGTGGGATCCTGTAGCTGGGCTGTCCCAAACGCTCCCCGGGATACTTCCAGCTCTGGAATCGGTGGGGTCTCCTCGACCTCTCCTGCCAATACGTCTAGTGGGAACCTATCGGGGTGACACTCTAGCCCTATGTTGGCGACCCCTACGGCAGGTATCCCGGTCACAGGGTCGTCGGGTTCAGCACCCTGATTCCCTGGCATCAGGGGAGGCTTACTCCTCCTTCCCCAAAAGGACCAAAACAATGGTAAGTCTCTTCCCAGCACAGACCCGTAGGGTAGAGACTTTACCACTCCGGCCACGTGGGCCACCTCTCCACATGGATGTGACAGAGTCACCTCCGTGGTCGGATACTCGCGTAGGTCCCCGTGTATACACCGGACCCCGATCAATCCCCTAGTGGGTTGCAACCCGGGGATTAAGGACGCATGAACCAGCGTCACCAATCTGCCAGAGTCCAAGAGAGCTTCTGCTCTGTGTCCATTTAATGAGCACCGGGCACAGATGTGGTTCCATTAGGGGAACCACCGCATCTGCAGTAAGCACAGGGCTGGCATACATCGAGACCCGGCGTGTGAACCCGCAGTCCATGGGCTCCATCGTTAGTGGGCAATACGCAGCCACTTGTCCCGGTCCTTTGCACCGCCAGCACCACGTAGCAGTGGCAACGCCAGTCCGGAAGCTCCTTCTAGGGGAGCCTGGTCTCCTGCCAGCCTCATTCTGGGTTATCCTCTCAGCGGGTATCTGTTTAGGAGGGTTCCCCGTGGATTGTCGTACACCTCTACCCGGCTCCGGAGGTCGGCGCACCTGCCGCAGTGGGGCAGAGTCCCATATGAACTCCTGGGTGGCTGTATATCGCTCTATCAACCTAACCACCTGGTCCAAGGTACCCGGGTCCCCTTGCCCCACCCAATGCTGTATCGCAACCGGCAGAGTCTGTACCAGCTGGTCGACCACCACCCTTTCCACCATCTGTCCCGGAGTCAAGCTCTCAGGCTGGAGCCACCGTTTCACCAACTGCAACAAGTCATACGCCTGGGAGCGAGCCGGCTTGGACTCCACGTAGGACCAGGAAAACACCCGTTGGGCTTGGACATAAGTATTGACCCCCAGTCTAGCAAGAATCTCACCTTTGAGTCTGGCGTAGTCCTGTGCATCCTCCCAACTGTGGTCTGCGTAGGCCTTCTGGGCGTCGCCCATCAGGAATGGCGCCACCACTTCAGCCCACTGAGCGGCAGGGAGGCCTTCTTGCTCTGCGGTGCGCTCGTAGACTGTGAGGAAGGCTTCTACGTCGTCCTCCGGACTCAGCTTCCGCAGTGCCGATCGGACCCGGTCCCGGGCCTCACGCCGTTCCGGGGGAGGTGTTGCTGGCGGGTCTCGTAGGGCCATAATTTGCTGCAGGAGCAGTTCATTTGTTTTCTGCTGTTGTTGAAACTGCTTCTGTTGTCGCAACTGCTGCTGCTCCTGCTGTCGGAGCTTCTGCTCCTCGTGTCACTGTTGCTGCTCTTGTTGCCACTGCTGGGTAAGTACCAGCTGCCTTAGGATTTCCGCCATATCAGCGGCAGGCCTGAACTGTAGCGTGGCTGGCTTCAGTACGGACATGAAGTTCGTGGTTCAGGCTGCCCGCATTCTCCACCATATGTGGGGCAGCGCCGGGATTGCAAGCCAGGAAAACGTTGAGCCCGGTAATAGTTCAAACAGTACCTGGTTTTATTGCTGACAAACACAGCGATGGCACAAGCTGCCAGAATCCAGGTCGCAGCCGGGTACACAGGATACGGTCCACACGTAAGGTAACCCGGTTCCTTCAAGTTATGAGCTTTATGATATAGGTCGCCCCGAGCTCCCAGCCCTCCTGGCTAGACCGTATTATGATAGTACACGGCCCCTGGAACTCTTGACATCTCATGTCTATCTCTGCTGCTTCTTCAGCTTAGACAAAAAGCTGTCCACAGGGAACCCCGCCCTGTCTTCTAACCAGGCTTTTAACCCCGTATCTCATTCTGGGGAATCTTCAAGACCCGGAGCGGAGGGAGTGGACCGTACCTCTCTCTTACACCCTATACCGGGTTCAATATGTGACAGTGCGCATTCTGGGGAGACATAGCGCCCCTCGCATATGATCCCCCGCACTGTCTCACAGGG
>JARQOC010000001.1:473202147-473220558 GCA_033576535.1 Allobates femoralis | reverse complement strand
TTGGATTTTGATGGGGATTTGAAGGTGTTTGTGTAAAATTTCAATAAAGTTTGCCACTTTGTCAAAAAAAATAAAAACAAGATGTAAAATTTAATCCCCCCCTTCAACACTATCATTTTGTGTAGATGTCAAGGTAATTTTGACTCAAAATACACAACAATACACATCGTGCGAACACTTTTGCTGAATATTTTGTGCTAACATGAGGGGTCTATGGGTGAAATCCATGGTAAAATATACAGCAAGATTTACATGCAGCAGATTTTTCCGCAATCAAATACACAGCGTTTCTGCAGCAGAAAACATATGCCCCAATGTGGCAGGAACTTCATAAATTCCATAGATTTGGCGGGGAAAAAAACACGCTGCGGGCAAACTTAGTGCCGATTCTGCTGCAGATCTGCTGAAGATCCACACCAAATATGCAATGCAATACGCATCGTGCGCATGGGCGCTTATTGTAACAGAAGATAGACTGAGTCTGTCATGGTGGAGATGAAAACCTTGGGACAAATTTATACTCTGTTTTTAAATTGATTTTTTAAACAGGTGTATGATTTTGCAGGAGGATAGCTTTGGCATATTTTATTATACTGTTGTTCAACATTTGGGTTTCCTTTCTGCTAGATTTACATTTTTTACTATAATTCATCTCTTTATGAGAACAGTAGTTTACGTATCAATAAGGGATTTAATCTTGTCAAAGGACAGAACACAATACACAGAAGCATTGTGAATGATTTCCATAATTAAATCTTGATGGGTTTTCAAACCCATTCTTGTCACTAGATACATGATACATGTTTGGTATGGCCTATAAGTGCCCAGAGACTACGTTAAGGGAAAACCCCCCCCAACAGCTGACCGACCCAATTTCGAAGTGGAAGACAACGTGCAGGTTTCCCAGACCTAACGACAGCAGGCGGGATAACAGCACCGGGCGGCCTGGTGAGTATGACTCTATGTTTTGTTCATCTCCTTTAACCTTTGCATCACAAGGGGGTGTGGTAGTCAAGGAGCCCAAGGTTTTTAAAAAGGGCCTGTCACCCCCTGCTGCATGGCAAACTAAATTCAGCACATGTCGGGTGCAGTCAGGGAGGGGTCCATGATGCATTTTAGCCCCCTGTACCGAGAAATAAACTTTAGAAATCTTAAGATAAGAGGTTGAATGGTTTGGATCTGTATTAACAGGTTGTGGCCGCTGGCACAGTCCTCCAGCTTCCTCTTTCTTTGTTCCTCCCCTCTATGTCTCTGTCGCCGCCTCCTGTTCTGCCTCCTCTTCTCCCGCTCTTCAATCATGTGCCCGCACAGAGCGGCATTGCGTGACGTCGCGGCAGAGCCCACCCTGTATATTCAAACAGCACAGCCCGGCTCTGCTGCTGATGTCATGCAATGCCGCGCTGTGCGGTAGCATGATTGACAGAGCAGGAGAAGAGGACAGCAGAACAGGAGGTGGTGGCAGAGACATAGAGGGGAGGAACAAAGAAAGAGGAGGATGGAGAACTGTGCCAGCGGCGACAACCTGTTATACAGATCACACCCATTCAACCTCTTAACTGTAAGATTTCTAAAGTACATTTCTTGGGGTACAGGGGAGCTAGACATGGGAGACCCCTTCCCTGAATGCAGCAGACATTCAGTGCTGCATTTATTTTTCCAAGCACCAGGGGGTGACAGGTCCTCTTTAAATTTAGCTCCTAACACATGTAATATAGATTCACCCAGCAGAGAGATAACAGCATTGTTAAAAAGCTTAAAAGAGAGGTTAGACCATTTAGAAGGGTCTGGGCCACCACACTAATCTGCCTGGACTAGTCCTTACATACATCGGGGGGGGTCCTGGGTTTAAATGAAAGTACTAGGGGATAATGTTCATTTAGATCAGTGGTCCCCAACCTTTTTTGCACCGGGGGCCGGCTCCATGCAAGACCACTTTTCCGGGGCCCGGCAGGGCGGGGTTGCACAGGGGTGGGGCTTTGATCATGGAAAAGGAGCGGAGTTCAGTACCCTGTTCCCCTGAAAGATGTGTTATGTCTTATGTTCAGGGAATGTCTTGTTTTTACATCTTTTTGCAGCCCCCACTATGGTATCCCCATCATCACCTTGCAACCCCCATTCATACTCTTGCAGCCCATATTATTCCCATCATCCCCTTGCAGTGCCCAATAACCCTATATACCCCTTGCAGCAGCCCCCAATAACCCCATCATCCCCTTGCAGCCCCAATAACCCCATCATCTCCTTGCAGCACCCAATAACACCATCACTCAGCCCCCAATAACACACACTCACACATGGTGCTGCCTCTGTAGAGCTCAGCCTCTCCCTATATGTGCAGTCTCTGTAGAGATCAGCCTCTCCCTGTATGTGCAGACTTTGTAGAGCTCAGCCTCTCCCTGTATGTGCAGCCTCTGTAGAGCTCGCGCTCTCCCTGTATGTGCAGCCTCTGTAGAGCTCGGCCTCTCCCTGTATATGCAGCTTCTGTAGAGCTCAGCCTCTCCCTGTATGTGCAGCCTCTCTAGAGCTCAGCCTCTTCCTGTATGTGCAGCCTCTATACTCCCAGGATTGTGCCCCACCACTGGGGAGATATCCATGCAACCCAATGAATAGGATCAGGACTAAGAGGAGCCAGAATGACATTGAGGCCAAGAAGGCTTGTGAGTGGCTGCGCGCTGCAGGGTTTCCCCAGTATGCGCAGTTATATGAAGGTTCCCAGTTTCCAGTGGACATCACACTTACACATGCATACATACATGCATACATACACAGACACACTGTCACACTCTTTCCTCACTGGTCCTTTGGTGGCCCAGAGCCCACTTCCCCGCCCCTCAGTGACAAGGCTCCAAGCAGGTGAGCCAGCAGCCAATCAAAGGCAAACATGTAACATCATCGCATAACGTTAGATGCTCGCCTCTGATTCGGTGGAGTCTCATCTGCTGGTAGCCTTGTCACTGAGGAGCGGGGAAGCGGGCTCTGAGCCGCCTCATGCAGACTATCACTTTTGTAGTGCTTGTCTGCAAGGACTCCAACGGCCTGGTGCAAGTCCGCGACCTGGTGGTTGTAGACCCCTGATTTATATGACAGAGCATAGGGGGAGGTATATATTTGCTTCTCAGGGCCACTAGGCGCTCACCTTAAAAAGAAGTCAAGGAGCAAATTTGGAAGGATGAATATGTTGATATCTTCTCTTTGCTACCACTAGATAAGTTAAGTTGTGAAAAAATTGGAAAGGAAGCAAGTTAAAAGAACGAGGCTGAAAGGAGGCGAATTCAAATGGTATTACAGATGTTCGCAAATTGTTTACAAGCCTTTGTGATATTAGCCAGCGCTAATGGGGAGAAAGCACCAAAAAACTGCTCACACTTGTTCTGTCACATGTATTCTATTGGGGAAGCTTATAGAGCATACGGGGCCAAACATGATTCTGATATGACAAGCAATTTCACCAGCGTAAGGCCATTCGTCCTTCTATTAGGTGCGATCAGAAGGATATTGGTCTATGGCTGCGGATTATGGGCCCCTAATAACAGATATGAGAATCCCTTTCATGAGTGGGCCGATAATCCTGGCCAATCAGGGTACAGTTCAGGTAACCAGGGGTCAATAAACTATCAGGGCTGGGTTGTTATACAGAAGAAGGCAGTTTAATGAAAACCAGTGCAAGTTTGGACCATGTTGCAGATTTAAACACTTGTGTTCATTATGCAACTGATCTACACATGGGGCCATTAGATATTTCAGAAGGAACAGTGGAAGGACAGGGGGATCTGGTTATACCCAAGGGGCGAACACCAATCAAGCAGCACAAGATGCTCCCCTATCTAAATAGGTATCCCGATAGACACAAGACAGATTTGTTAACCAAAGGCTTTAGAGACGCTTTCACGATTCCCTCCCCAACATTCCAAATGCAAAGAAAGTAAAAAAATCTATGTTCGGCCTATAAGTACTCGGAAATTGTGACAGAAAAACTAAGAAAAGAAGTATTGCTAGGCCGAGTGGCTGTACTGTTTAAGTCCCCCTATCTGGACTTAGTGGTTTCTCCTTTGGGTATTGTACCAAATAAGGAACCAAATAAGTATCAGATTATTCACAACTGACTTACCACGAACGTGGTAGGTCCATCAATGACAGCATTGATCCGGAATTATGCTCGGTTGTATACACTTCGTTCGATGAAGCAGTTCAGTGGATGAGGAAATACGGTAAGGGTGCTCTAATGGCTAAATCCAACGTGGAATCAGCTTTTAGGTTGTTGCCAGTACATCCGGTTAGTCAGCGATTGCTCAGCTGCAATTAGGATGGGGAGTACTTTGTGGACAGGTGTTTAATCCATGGGCTGCCCCTTGTCTTCTTCATTGTTTGAGGCTTTTAGCACTTTTTTGGAGTGGCTGGTAAGATAAATTTCTGGCTTGGACTCGTTGATTCATTATATGGATGATTTTTTTGTGTTTAGACCCACCTAAATCACGTTTGCGATACCAATTTGAAGAACCTGGAGTGTGTGGCAAAGGAATTTGGGATCCCTTTAGTTCCTGACAAAACAGTTTGTCCAACGTTGTGTATTTCCTTTCTGGGTATTGTCATTGATACGGTTAATTGGGAATTTATTCCTGGAGGATAAGGTGTCTGCACTGAAGGCAGGAGTAGCCAGGGCTTTGAAAGTTAAAAAACTGAGGCTACACAAGGTTCAGTCGTTGTTGGGCAGTTTAAACCCTGCATGTCGAGTTATGCCTATGGGCAGGGTTTTCTCAAGAAAATTGGCAGGGACAATGGCAGGTGTGAAATCGCCTCATCATTGCGTTCGTTTATCGGCAGAGAGCAAAACAGATCTAGCAGTCTAGGGCACATTTTTGGTGAAATATAATGGGCGATCTTTGATGATGGATGATGTACTTTCCAATTCGGATAAGGATTTATACATGGATGCAGCAGGTAGTTCAGCATTTGGTGTGCGGCCAAGTGGCCTGATGAATGGGGCTGGTCAAGAACATAGAGTTGCTTGAGATATTCCCTACCTTAGTGGCAGTGACATTGTGGAAAGGGTGGCTAACAAACAAGAAGGTTTGTTTCTAATGTGATAACATGGGTGTGGTCATGGCGATAAATAATATAACCGCTTCTTACCCTCCAGTAATTAAGGTCTTGTGTCAGTTGGTGTTGGAATATTTATCCATTAATGCTTATTTCACTGCGTCATTGGTCCCGGGTGAATATAACTCAATAGCTGATGCACTTTCTCGTTTTCAGTGGGAGCGGCATTGGCTCCGGAGGTCAAATATGAGTGCTTACCCTGCCCTCTGAGACTCCGGAATATGGTATCGGGGCCGCCGAGCCACTGATCAGGTCATCTCTAGCAGATAGTACTTGGGCATGGAAGCTTTGGGAGCAATGGTTAGGACATAGGAGGGAACAATTGCCAGAGGGGGAGTGTTATTAATGGGGATAAGGCAGGCGGCAGATGGTAAGAGGTCAACAGCAAATATAAACCAGTTAATCGCGGGGCTAGCTTTTGGTTTTAAGCTGCAGAATAGAATTGATTTGACAAAGTATTTTTTAGTCAAGAAGGTACTCAAGGGTTTTCCTAGGGAAAGAAGTCAGGCGGATACCAGGCGGCCAGTGTCATTTGGGTTATTAGAGAAGCAAGGCTTACAATTAGAGGCTGTTTGCAGGTTGTGTTTTGAGATAGGGTTGTTTAGATTAGCATTTTCACTGGCATTTTTCGGTGCAATGAGGATAAGGAAATTAGTAGCACCAAGTAGAATCAAGGTTGGGGGCATTTTAGCCAGGGATATCATGGTCACCAAGAAAGGGGTTGATTTTTGGATCAAGAAATCAAAGACAGACCAAATGGGGAAAGGAAAGAGGGTACTGTTAGGAAGTGTAAAGGAGTCTGTTATGTGCCTGTTGTGATGTTTTGTTAGATGTATTACTTCTAGGCCCTGTCAGGAGGGACTGTTATTATGTCACGAAGACGGGTCTTTCTTATCAAAGTATAAGTTTACCATGGTGTTTCGTAAGTGCCTGGAAAGGGCTGGTTTAGATCCACACAGTTATGCGGGCCATTTATTTCATATTGGAGCTGCAACAGAGGCAGCTGTAGGAGGTATGAGCTCAGAGATTGTGCAGATGATTGGCAGGTGGGAGTCACGGCGGTATCGGTCGTATGTTCGACCTCAGGGCTGCAGGGAAGCTAATCATTCTGGCTATTAAAACTCACTAATTTTATGTTTGTTTCATTACAGGACGGGTTCCGCTTATAGTCTGGATTCTAGGCCATTCCAACACTCGCTGGGTAGCTCTAAGGGCAGACAGACAGACTGACGGGAGATAGCTGGGTTTCGCAAGGCATGTGGCGCTAATCAGGTGGCTTGGTTTTATCGGTATGGCCTGGAGTCGGGTATTGCACGAGGTCCACCGAGGGGTTCGCCTCAATAGGGCCCAGATATTTTAGTTTTGCATGTGGGGGGTAATGATCTTAGGGGCCGTTCTGAGAGGATATTGGTTAGTGACATTAAAATAGATCTTATACAGCTTTGGTTGGCATTCCTGGGTTTGAAAATAGTGTTTTCTGACATTGTACTGAGGAAGATTTGGAGGGGGGCACGGTAAGTTCTGAAGAGTAACAAAGTTCGCACTAAGGTCAATAAAGCGGTATCCAAATTCGTAGTACAGAACGGGGGAGTGGTAATGCGCCATGCAGATCTAGACTTGAGAGGGGTCAAGGTGCTCTCGGTGTGACATTGGTTGGTCCTCGAAGCTGGTTAAAATTTGACATTGGGAGGTTATTAAATTGGTGGACTGCTTCTTTTTTATTAGATGGTAATTTAATGGTGGTCTGGTGAAAATTTGGATGACACCTGGCAATGGAACGTCGGGTTTTGTCTGGGGAAAAAAATTACGTCGGGTTCACCTTAACGCAGGGGTGGGGAACTCCAGTCCTCGAGGACCGCAATCAGTGCAGGTTTTCAGGATATCCTTAGTATTGCACAGGGATTGGAATCATCACCAGTGCAAGTGATTATGTTATCACCTGTGCAAAACTAAGGAAATCCTGAAAACCTGCACTAATTGCGGCCCTCGAGGACTGGAGTTCCCCACCCCTGCCTTAACGGTATTTCAGATAAACCTCTCCCCTAGGGTTCATGGTGCTCCTGAGCAGGTGACCAAGGCTAGGAGTAAGTTTTGGTAGAGAGAGGGGAGGGGCAATGTCATAGAAATCATAAGATTTTGTAGCTTCAAGGACCCCAGCAATTGGTTAATTTATGTTTTTCTTTATGTTGTCAAAATAAACAGCTGCTGTGGCCATTTTTATCCAAAGAAAATAGATTGTTCAAGTGTTTTGATTTGAGGGAATGAAGGGTTGGTTTGGGAACGGGGGATATGAGGGGGAGTTTGGTGTTCATGGTCAGGTCATAAGATCGCCCTTTCCTGAGTCAAGTACCAGCTGGATCCTCAACGGAGGGGTGGGGCATAAGCTGGCATGACGCTGGAAGGGAGGAAATGACCATAAGAGAAGAAAGGGGTGGGGAGTGAAAGGAGATCTAGGGGCAGGGGCCTTAGGTTGGGGAGAAAGTGACATGGGGTCTGGGTCATAGTTATAGGTGGGACCTTAGATTAGACTTAAATGCAACTGACTTAGGGGGAGAGCCTTTTTTGACCGCGGATAATCGGACAGCAATTCCCACTCACACTCCAGATGAAGAAACTTTAGATCACGGTGGTGATTATAGGAGGCGTTGGTGGGTGTTCTCAAAGTTGGTTAAAATTTGCAATTGGGTGGTTATTAAATGGGTGAACGCCCTCTTTTTTATTGGATGGTAATTTAATAGTGATCTGATGAAAATTTTGGATGATACCCTGCGATGGAACGTTGGGTTCACCTTGACGGTATTTCAGATAAACCTCTCCCCTAAGGTTCACGGTGCTCTTGAGCAGGTGACCACAGCTAGGAGTAAGTTTTGGTAAAGAGAGGGAAGGAGCAATGCCATAGAATTCACCAGATTTTGTAGCTTCGAGGACCCCACCAATTGGTTAATTTATGTTTTTTCTTTATGTTGTCAAAATAAACGGCTGCTGTGCTGCTGTGTGGCCATTTTTATGCAAAGAAAATAGATTGTTCGAGTGTTTTGATTCGAGGGAATGGGGAGTTGGTTTGTGAATGATGGCGGCGAGACGGGAGTTTGGTGTTAGTTGTCAGGTCTAGCTACATGAGCAAGAGGGAATCAGCGGTTTTAGAGGGCGCTCGGAAATAAAGGCAGAGAGGGAGAGGTTTGGGATATCTTACTTTTTAATTATGATCAAGCTCCTCACAGCACGTTTCAGTGGTCAACTCCGCCTTCATCAGGATGTGATCAATCATTTACATAAAGGGTATTTAAAGGGTGTTTAGTCAATGACGTCATTAAAACAATTTAACCTCTCAAACCCTAGAAGCTTATACATGGTTGCTAACAAACCACAATTATTTATTCAGAACGAGAGAGCATTTCATTTCAGATTGAAAAAGGAAATCCAAATAATGAACTTATACTAAAAAAGTGTAAAAAAGATGGAAAAAAGAATAGATAATCTTGTTATATGAAAATTGTGTGTTTAAAAAAGTATTGTTATATAACTAAACGATTGTTAGATTTATGACCTCTATTACTGAAACGTGAGTTAATAATAAAACTAAAGATTATTATTCATGCTCAAAAACATTACCCGAATCCGCTCTTTCCGTGACCACAATACTGCCAAAACACTCGTCCACGCTCTCATCATCTCCCGCCTCGACTACTGCAACCTCCTGCTCACCGGTCTCCCTGCTACCTACCTCGCAACTCTCCAAACCATCCTCAACTCCACTGCCCGGCTCATCCACCTGTCTCCGCGCTACTCCCCTGACTCCCCCCTCTGCCAAGCTCTTCAGTGGCTCCCCATTTCCCACAGATATCCATTCAAAACCCATTACATGTAAGGCCATACACAACCTGTCCCCTCCATACATCTCCGACCTGGTCTCCTGATACCTACCCTTACGCAATCTGTGCTCCACCTAAGAGCTCCTTCTCTCCTCCCCTCGCATCTCCTCCTTCCACAACCTCATACAAGATTTCTCTCCGACATCCGCCATACTCTGGAACTCTCTCACCCACCACATCAGGCACTCCCCTAACCTGAGAACCTTCAAGAAAAACCTGAAAACCCACCTCTTCCTTCAAGCCTACAACCCACCCTGAGACTTAATCCGCTGCACCATCTTACCCTCACCACTCCCCCTCCTACTGTCTCCCCACCCATCCCTTACAGACTGTGAACCCTCATGAACAGCGTCCTCTGCCCTACTGTACCTGTATGATATGAATGTAGTCATTTTACGTTTTTGTCTTTGTCTGCCCCTATACATGTGAAGCACGATGGAACCTAATGGCGCTATATAAATAAATACCGTATATACTCGCGTATAAGCCGAGTTTGTCAGCCCAAAATTTGGGCTGAAAAGTCCTCCCTCGGCTTATACGCGAGTATACAGTATATATACATATATATACATCATATATGTATATATACAGCAGCAGTCCCGGAGGTATACAGGCCCCCCCATCAAGCTCCAGGGGCCCCCCCCTTGCGCGGCAGCCTGTAAAGTAAAATCATACTTACCAGTGTCCTGTCGCGCCATCCGCAGCTTGCCGACATGACGATCCCGGGCTTCATTCCGCGTCTTCCGCATTCCTTTAGTCGTGGGCAATGACGTCATTGCCCGCGACTACAGGAAGTCGGAAGCCGGAAGACGCGGATTGAAGCCCAGGATCGTGTGTCGGCAAGCTGCGGACGGCGCGACAGGACACTGGTAAGTATGATTTTACTTTACAGGCTGCCGCACAAGGGGGGGGCCCTGGAGCTTGATGGGGGGGCCTGTATACCTCCGGGGCTGCGGCTGTATATAGCCCTGGGGCTGCGGCTGTATACAGCCCTGGGGCTGCGGCTGTATACAGCCCTGGGGCTGCTGCTGTATACAGCCCTGGGGCTGCTGCTGTATACAGCCCTGGGGCTGCTGCTGTATACAGCACTGGGGCTGCTGTATACTACCTAAGGGCTGCTGTATACTACCACTGGGGCTGCTGTATACACCACTAGGGCTGCTGTATATACCTCTGGGGCTGCATATACCTCTGGGGCTGCATATGGGGCTGCATATACCTCTGGGGCTGCATATACCCCTGGGGCTGCATATGGGGCTGCATATACCCCTGGGGCTGCATATACATCTGGGGCTGCATATACCTCTGGGGCTGCATATGGGGCTGCATATACCTCTGGGGCTGCATATACCTCTGGGGCTGCATATGGGGCCGCATATACCTCTGGGGCTGCATATACCTCTGGGGCTGCATATGGGGCTGCATATACCTCTGGGGCTGCATATACCTCTGGGGCTGCATATACCTCTGGGGCTGTATATACCTCTGGGGCTGCTGTATACTACCACTGGGGCTGCTGCTGTATACTACCACTGGGGAGGCTGCTGTATACCTCACTGCTGGGGTGTTGTATACCTGTGCTGGAGTCCACCTTCGGCTTATACGCGAGTCAATAAGTTTTCCCAGTTTTTGGGGGCAAAAGTAGGGGGGTCGGCTTATACACGGGTCGGCTTATACACGAGTATATACGGTAATAATAATAATGATGAATAAAATAAAGAACCATCTTTGAAATTAAAATACAGAAAAAAATATATAATAATAATAATAATAATAATAATATAAAAAAACGAAAGTATATATAAACATATATATATATATATATATATATATACAGTATATATATATATATATATATATATATACATATATATATATATATGTGAGTTTAATATGGGTTTTTTATTTATAAAAAATTTCTTAAGATTTAAAGAAAAACAGGCAGTAATACCAGTCTTAAATGTTAGAAATCGTAAAAATCAACCTGTGACCCAGAGTAACCTAAATGGAAGGTTCTCTTTTTCCTTACAATGATTCAATATAGCACATGAAAATCCTTCAATTCATATAAGAGTAAATTTTCCAAAAATCATCTTATTTTTTACCAATTACATACTTAAGAGACAACATTCTCAAGAGTTACGTTAAAGCCCTCCGGATGTAGGCACCCCATCTTAAATATCCAGTTATTTTCTCTATTGATGAGGTGCCTGAATCTATCCTCGGTGGTATCTGGGATGTGATCAATAGTGATCAATTTTAGTTGTCTGTGGTCCATTTGATGTTCCAGCAATAAGCGTTTTGATACACTATGTTGTAAGAATCCATTTTTTATGTTCTGTCTGTGCTTATTAAGGCACTGTGCATAGCCTGGATAGTGACATATTGCAAGCCGCACATGCATTCCATGACTTAGACAACATAAGAAGAGTGTCATGCTTCTGGAGGAAGGCACCCTAGAGTTGACCCACTGGGCCATGGTACCCTGGGTGAGCTGGTCCTAGTTGATCCCACCCCTATACAGGGATTGTCAGGGACAAGCCCAGGGAATCGAAATACCACAGCGGCAAGTACTAGAGGGGCAGCTCGTATGGTTAACCTAACGGAGGTATGGCAGAGAAGGGACGGAGGTACCAGAGCTCGAGATACGGACAGGATGGAGGGCTGGGAGAATACCCATGAGTGAAATAGCACAAAGAGGGCCTGACTAACAGCCAGATATGCATAAGGCAAGTAACACAATAATCAGGCACCTCCCAGCAGTGAAGGCGGCCTGGTACACTGGAGAACGGACAGGTAGTGGCCAAGGGGAGTGTCAGGCTAAGCCATGCAGGCCCCCTAGATTCACAGGGGAGAAGCGCGCCGGAGCCCAATGCACCGCTCATTACGCAGTCTATTGTAGTGTGGTGATGTGCCAACCCTGGTGACCAGCAGAAAGAAGGTAACCCGGTGACGGCTTCGACACACCGCACGCCTGGGCACCGGATGCAGGGGAGAACGCAGTGTCAGGTAAGGTGAGTGGGGGAGCGGTGCCAGGGGACCTAACACAGGTCAGGTTAAATTTGATTGGAAAACTTTCTCCTGTCTATTTGGAGCTAAAAGTGGTCGCTCCATTAACCAGAGAGTCACAACATAGGCATTTGTGGTTGCGACATTTAAAGCAACCAATATTATGGATACTGTTGGGCACAATACTTCTTGTATTTCTAGACGTAAGACTCGTCTCGGTGCGACCAGGTTTTTTATGGAGCGGTTCCTTCTATATATGATGTTAGGCAGATCAGGCAGATGTTTCGACAGAATTTGGTTATTCTTGAATATGAACCAACATTTATTTATCAACTTATTCAAAGCCCTTGTTGATTTGTTGTAGGTTGTTATCAAGCAGAATTTAGCTCTCTTTGTCTTACTGGTCGACTTAGTAGTGTTGGCATCCATTTTCACGAGACAGGAGTCCTAAGTCTCCTTTTTCAACTTAAACGCATCCTTTACGAGCGTCTTGGGGTACTCTTTTTGTCTGAACCTCTCTCTTAGAATTTGTGATTCTTTGAGGAAGTCTGAATCACGAGTACAATTCTTTCTAATGCGCCAATATTGCCCATATGCAAGACAAAAGGGGGGAGGGGGTGGGAGCGCATGTGAAGAAAGTTTTTGAAGTGGATTTAGGCCCAGGGCTGTGTGGCCACTCACCAGAGGTGGTTGTGCAACCCTGCACAACTGCGGTCTTACACCTGTGAATCCACCTCCGCTTGGAGGTATAGTGGAGGCACCGAATTTTGCTCCGGGAGCTCCAGCTCCTGCCGCGCTCACGTGACCGGATTGATGTCACCACAGGTCCTTCAACGGTGACCGTGTTGTATTGCTAGGTCATGGAGCTCAGGATCTAGGATTAATGGTATCTCTTGTCCAGAGCTGCTCTTGCCAGGTGTGCACAAGTGCAAGAAGCTGAGAGTAAAAAAATCCCTGGTCTGTGGAGCACTAAGACTCGAGATAAATTGGCACTAGGGTTATTTTTAGAAAATTATTTCTTTATTAACATCTTACAGGCCACTACGCGTTTCTGCAGCAAAGCGCTGCCTTCATCAGGGATGCCTGGGTAAATGGCTGCTATCAAATGTTAGGTAACTGTTAATGTGGAGCCCACTGGGATGGGGTACTCAGGACCGGACCGAGGTATCACGGGGTATCACGGCGGTCTTGGTCCGGACTGTGTCCCAAGCCCATAAGTAAAGGTTGGGGGTTATTTACAGGGGATAAAGTCGTGACGCCACCCATGGTATGTGGTCAGGGTCACCACCGCTGCTGCAAGACCTCCGGGGATGATGGATAGCAGCCTGTGATGTGACGGCAGAACCTGGTTCCCGGGGCAGTAGTGATGAAAACAGTTTGTGAGGGAGAACAGGGTTTGCAAGGATTACACAGACTCACGGTTTTGTAGTTTTCCAAGTCCTTTACTGTTGATGGTATTCAGCTGAGTACTGTCCTCGGAGTCTGCACAGGGGCCGGGTTGCTCCCACCCTGGCCGGGTCCTTTGGCTCCCTGTTCCTGCGCTGTGTGTGTGGCCCTGCTGCCGCTTTAGCTAAGCTGCTGGTCCTTTCTCCCCTCACGGGTACCAGCTTGCTAGGCAACTTGAGTCTTATTCCGTGTTCCTGACCCCGCCGTGTTGCTTCGCTGTGGTATAGTGAAGATGTGGGACCTTCACTAATCCGGTGTTCACTGTGCTGTTTGTGTCGGGCACAGCATTGGATCCGGTTCTATGGGTTTCTCTGGGGTGAGTCTCAGGGGACTCAGTCTCCCAGGTGTGTTCCTCTCTGCTCCTTCTCCTGTTCCTCAGACCCTGGCCGGCCTGGAATTGGACAGTGGACCATGGGGTGAGCCTAACGCAGTCCCTTTACACCCAGGTCTTTCTTCCTCAGTGCTGCCCTGCACTGAACTAACTGCCACTTCCTCTCCACACCAGAATTTATAGGGAAGCAGCTTTAGCTCCTTCTTCTGGCCTGGAGGCACTAGTGTAGTGTTGTGGGTTGTGTGGGGAATTAACCCTTGATGGTGTTACTGTGGCACATGAACCCTGGGGTGTCACATTAACATCGACAGCTTTAAAGAAGGTGGAGGTCATTATTTGATCATTTCGTTTTGTGGATAAAAAGATCCAAAAATTGAAGAGCCTCCAAAGAGATCGTATGGGTAAAGTTGAGCCCCAAGAGTTGTAATTTAGTTGGTCAATAATAACTGTTAACTGTTCCATAGTCCCTAGGAATAGGTCATCAATAAAGCGTTTATACAGGACAATGCGTTCTGCAGTGAAGGGACTGATCTCAATGTGTAGGGTTTCAAACCGACCCATGAAAAGATTGTCATAACTTGGTGCCACACGTGTCCCCATGGCACATCCCTTCAATTGTTTATAAGTTACGCCCTTAAAAGAGAAGATGTTGTTCCTCAGGGTAAATTTCATACCCTCCAGAAGAAATTTCCGCTGTTTTTTCAGTATAGAGTGGTCTTGGGAATGGTAATAGTCTTCGGATTCTAAGCGAGTGGAGTGAGGAATATTTGATTAAAGTGAACCTACATCTAAAGAGCAAAAAATATATTGGTCTTTGCAGGTCACCCTCCTTCAGTATTTTGATCAGGTGTGTAGAATCATGCAGATGGGAATTTAGTTCTAGCACATATTTTTGCAAAAAAAGGTCTAAACAATGTGATAAATTAGTTGTAATTGAATGAATTCCAGAAATTATAGGACGGCTGGGGGGATTCTTCCTGTCTTTGTGGAATTTTGGCAGAAAACAAAACAAACGGCGTCTGATAGTATTGTGTATTCAAAAATTATTTTTCTTTCTTTCCCAATATGCCACAAGAGAAGAAAGGAGCCGGGCTTCTAATCCGCGCTGACCAAGGAACACGTCAGAACGATGATTGTCATAATAACGTCTTTATTTGCAAACGTGTTTCGTGGCTCACACTTGCCACTTTATCAGGGCTATCAAGTTACTTGGTAGCCCTGATGAAGTGGCAAGTTTGAGCTACAAAATGTATTTGCAAATAAAGAAGTTATTCTGACAATTATCGATCTGGCGTTCCCTTGGTCAGCGTGGATTAGAAGCCCGGCTCCTTTCTTCTCTTGTTGGATTTTTCTCCTTTCTGGTGGAGCATCTGCAGCGGCCATCACTTCCAGGCTCTTTTCAGTTGGTTGTGCCTCACACAACCATACAAGGTGAGTTGCACCGATTGGGGGGACCATTGTGACAGGGTTTTATCCTTTTTAGGATTCTATGTGCGCTCCAACCTTTGTTTCTTTCTTAAAGTTATCCAGTATGCCCAACAGGGCCGCTATTTGGATTTTCTCCTTATATTCAAGAAGGATCTAGGGGGACGGGTCATAATCAAGTCTTTCATACTACTTTTTATCTCCTAGAATCCTGAACCCTTCTTATATGTACCACCCTCTGTCCATGACGGTCCTAGCTACATGGCTATGAAACAGGACTATGTACGTTTGTATGTTTAGTGACGCAGAAAATATTCTTTTAGTGTATGTATTTTTTGCTTGCAGCTTTACATGCAGGTGATGCCAGTCATTATCTTATATATAGCATGACTATTTTTTGACCGAGCTCCCTCCTCCAGTTCTGTAGCCTTGCCTATCCCTCCATCTTGCTGTAGCCCAGGTCCAGAGACATACCAAACCAGCAGGTTTTAATTGAAGTTCACAGGCATAAAAACCCATACTAGCAATTGTATACCGCATATAGTGACGTAGTGTTAGGACCGGGTAAGATGAGAGTACCTTGTCGCAGTTACCGACTCTTCCGCAGTGCCCATTGTTGAAGCTAAGTCTCTCTATTTTCTCTATAATCCAGAGCAGTAGTTACTGTGTTTCTTTGTCATATATGCATTATCTTAGTTGTACATAGCCCTGTTTCATAGCCATGTAGCTAGTTCACACTCATCATGTTTAGTGTTGCAGCAAATATTCTCTTATGGTGGCAATTATTGGCGGTGGTGGTGGGTTCTCGAAGTTGGTTAAAATTTGGGATCGGGGGGTTATTAAATTGGTGGACTCCCTCTTTTTTAATGGATGGTAATTTAATAGTGGTCTGGTGAAAATTTTGGATGATACCCGGCGAAGGAACGTCAAGTTTCATCTGGGGATAAATATTTTTGGTGTTACCCTGCGATGGAACATCAGGTTTACCTTAATGGTATTTTGAATAAACCTCTCCCCTATGGTTCACAGTGCTCCTGTACAGGTGACCAGAGCTAGGAGTAATTTTGGTAAAGAGAGGGAAGGGGCAATGTCATAGAAATCATAAGATTTTGTAGCTTCGAGGACTCCACCAATTGGTTAATTTATGTTTTTCTTTATGTTGTCAAAATAAACGGCTGCTGTGGCCATTTTTATCCAAAGAAAATAGATTGTGTCGAGTCTTTTTTTTCGAGGGAATAGGGAGTTGGTTTGGAAATGGGGGGTGATGATGGGGAGTTTAGTGTTAGTGGTTAGGTCACAAGAGTCAAGCTCAACGGATTTGCAGAGCACCTTTGCTGCCTAGAAATAAAAGGAGCCCTGCTGGGATAACTACTGAACTGCTGTTCAATAATAAAAGCCAAGGTTGAACCAAGATTGATGGAATTTGCACCAACGGTTTGCTGAACACAAAGATCCAGTGTAATGTATTTTAACACATCTAATTATTGGCTTCATTAACGTTAAGTAGACCTTTATTCCCTTACCTGATAGCAATAAATATAAACACTCAATCATTGAATTTCTTCTGTTTCAACAAGCTTGAAACAAATAAATAAGGGAATTCTAACTCTGCTTTGGTGCTGGGAGTGTTTAAAAGGTGCTAAAGAGTACTGAAAGGCTGCCTTCACACTACGGCTGGCATCCGATCCGTAGCTGTCCGCTTGAGGCAGACAGTCGCGGATCGGATCAGCACACAGAACTGGAGGGCTAATTTGCCCTCCGGTCCGGTGTGCAGCCGCACGCAGCTGCCGCTGCTGATGGGTCAGGACCGCGGGGAGCTAGCTGCAGTCCTGAACTGTCAGGAGGGGCCGGCGCTGAGCTTCAGAACCATGGAGCTGTCCCCTCTGACAGATCAGGAACACGGCTCGTTCCTTGCAAGACACGGTCCTGAGTTATCAGGGCGACAGCTGCGGCGGCTGCACACCGGACCCGAGGGCAAATTAGCTCTCCTGTTCTGTGTGCTGATCCGGACCGCGGCTGTCTGCCTCAAGCGGACCGTCACGGATCGGATCCCAGCCGTAGTATGAAGGCAGCCAAAGATAGAGACTCATAAATGGAACTAATCCAGGTGCCTTGTCAATAATCCTGGTAATAATAATAAACAAATTAACTCAATGTATTTAAACCATTTTTAGCTTCTGTACAAATAATAATATGAAGACCCCTCTGACCCCTGAGGAAGCCCCCAATATAGGGGGGCGACACGCGTTGGGTGAGGGTCCTTTGGTCCTGACTGGCTGCAAACATATACCCCTCAGTGGGCAATGATGGTAATTTTACAGGGCACCTTTGACAATAATGCATATTAGTTGCTTTTTTGCTCTTTTCTTGGTTTCACATGTATTTTCCAGTTGATTTTGATGCATTATCTGATGTATGATGACTAGCCTGCCTGTCTTTTAAGATGTATACGAATTTGTAGGGGGTTTACCCACCTGTTTAATTCAGATACAGGCCTGTCTATCAGTGCTATTGATTATATGTCTGCTCTGGAAATAGATTTGATTTTTTATGATTCCACTGATCATTATGTCATTTAGTGCATCCTGTTCATTGCAGCCAGTCTTGTTTTTAGCAGCCTGTCTGCTATTTTAATTGTTTTTAAATGTTTGTCATTGCACATGTGTGTACTTGTTTTTTCTATGGATAATAAAATTATTGAGATATATTAATTGGCTTGATCCCGGTCCATTCTACACGCTATCTTTTCCTTCCCTATGCATTGATTATATAAGCGTGGGATTTGGTGATCCTTCTTGTGCCGTACCTACCTACATGTCTATATGAAGAATAAGAATAATATTATAAATATAAAAACCTAGGGAAATATATGAGTGTATAAAGTACAGTTTATGAGCACATAAAGTACATAGATGTGTAAACTAACTGAGTAAGTACTGCTTGACAATTAGCGCAAACAGACAGAAAAGGGCCTCTTTTCAGGAACAGTATATGGGCCCTATTCCATACAAAAGCTCATCATAATGTACAATTTCACCTTTTTTAATGGTAGAAGTGGACTCCCTTACCTCTCGGGCCCCTGTGCAGCCACACTGGTTGCACCAATAATATGTCTGATAAAAAAAGCCAAGAAGCCAGCGCTGTGTATGGTCAGGATGCAGTACAAAAAGTGCATATGCACATATTAATTTCTAACTGTACTTTAAAAATGAGATATTTACAAACAATTGA
>JARQOC010000001.1:473160084-473202047 GCA_033576535.1 Allobates femoralis | reverse complement strand
ACAAAAGCTCATGATAATGTACAATTTCACCTTTTTTAATGGTAGAAGTGGACTCCCTTACGCCCCTGTGCAGCCACACTGGTTGCACCAATAATATGTCTGATAAAAAAGCCAAGAAGCCAGCGCTGTGTATGGTCAGGATGCAGTACAAAAAGTGCATATGCACATATTAATTTCTAACTGTACTGTAAAAATGAGATATTTACAAACAATTGATCAATTCTTTGAGCCACCCTGCCACTTCACGGCAATCTCAAACAGGGCGGTCCTACTCTACGTTTTTATATATATTTTGTGCCATTACAGCCTCTTGAATACAGTTCAATATTGATGCAACACATACCTAAAACATTTCTGAACCGCTCCCATGGAGCCAGAAGGGCAAGTGCAGATAAAGGCAGACCATGCCCAAACATGTGCAGCAAATGCTACAGATATCTGGACATTATCAGATCTGTCCCCCACACTGACATACCAGCAGACCAGATAATTTTTAAAGTACAGTTAAAAATTAATATGTGCATATGCACTTTTCATACTGCATGATGACCATAGGCAGTGCTTGTTTCTTGGCTTTTTTATTTGTTATTGGTTGACCCCCACTTTTTGCCATGCATGTTTTGTTTTGTATGCCATTCTTTTTATCTTTACTGTGATTGACCTAGGCTACTGTACACACACAGCCGCCCCACCAGTCTCTATTTGATTGCATGCACATTTATCCAGGCCTGCTCTGCCTTCATTATTATTATTATTATTATTATTATTTATTTATAGAGCGCCATTGATTCCATGGTGCTGTACATGAGAAGGGTTTACATACAAAACAAGTTAAAAATACAATTAACAAACTAATGGTGACAGACTGATACAGAGGGGAGAGAGAGGACCCTGCCCTTGTGGGCTTATATTCTACAGGGCGGTGGGGAGAGGTACAGTAGGTTGGGTCTGCTCTGGTGGTGGTGGAGCCCCGGGTCTGATGGTGGTGGGGCGCCGGGTCCGATGGTGGTGGAGCGCCAGGTCCAGTGGTGGTGGGGCATCGGGTCCAGTGATGGTGGAGCACCAGGTCCATTGATGGTGAGGTGGCACTGTGGACATTGCAGGTTGTAAGCTGTTCTAAAGAGATGGCTTTCAGGTTCTGCTTGAAGGTTCCGAGTGTGGAGGACAGTCGGACGTTTTGTGGTGCAGAATTCCAGAGAATGGAGGATGCTCGGGCAAAGTCTTGCAGGCGGTTGGATGAGGAATGTACAAGTGTGGAGTAAAGAAGGAGGTCTTGGGTGGATCGAAGATTACGAGTTGGATGATACCGGGAGATTAGTTCAGAGATATATAGGGGAGACAGATTGTGGACAGCTTTGTAAATCAATGTTAGTAGTTTGAATTGCATATGCTGGGAAATTGGGAGCCAGTGTTTGGATTTGCAGAGGGGAGAAGTGGAGGAATAGCGAGGAGAGAAGTGGATTAGTCGGGCAGCAGAGTTAAGTACAGATTTGAGAGGTGCAAGAGTGTTAGCAGGGAGGCCACAGAGGAGGAGGTTCCAGTAATCGAGATGTGAGATGATGAGGGCATGCACTAGTAGTTTAGTAGATTGAGGGTTGAGGAAGGGACGGATTCTGGAAATATTTTTGAGTTGGAGGTGGCAGGAGGGGGCAAGGGCTTGGATGTGTGGTTTGAAGGACAAGACAGAGTCAAAAGTTACTCGGAGGCAGTGGACTTCAGGTACAGGGCAAAGTGTGATGTAATTTATTGTGATAGATAGGTCTGGTAAGGAAGGTGTGTGAGGTGGAGGAAAGATGATGAGTTCGGTTTTGTGTACATTGAGTTTTAGGAAGCAAGAGGAGAATTAGGAGGATATGTTGGAGTGGGAGACACTAAATGTGCGGTTGGAAAGGTAGGAAGAGATCCAGGAGAGGGCACGGTCAGTGATACCAATGGAAGAGAGGATCTGTAAAAGGAGGAAGTGGTTGACTGTGTCAAATGCAGAGGACAGGTCAAGAAGGAGGAAGACAGAGAACTGTCTGTTAGCTTTGGCCGCGAGTAAGTCATTAGTAATTTTGGTCAGAGCAGATGGAGTGGTGGGGGCGGAAGCTGGATTGAAGATCGTCAAAGAGAGAATTGGATGAGAGGTGGGATGAGAGTACAGTGTGGACATACTTTTCGAGAGGTTTGGAAGCGAACAGGAGCAGGGATATGGGCCGGTAGCTGGATGTAGAAGTGGGGTCAAAGGATGGCTTCTTTAAGATAGGTGTAATTGTTGCATGTTTGAAAGTAGAAGGAAAGGTACCAGAAAATAGTGATAGGTTGAAGAGGTGAGTTAGGGCTGGGATAAGTGTTGTGGTCAGGTTGGGAAGGAAGTGGGATGGGATTTGGTCCAGTGCACAAGTGGTGAGGTGCAATCTGCAGAGGAGGTGTGCAAGTTCTCCTTCAGTGATGGAGGGGAGGAGGGTTAGTGGGGGAGAGGAGTGGTTTGGTATACATGGGGGTTGCGGTGGTTGGGTAGCAAAGACTTGTCTCATCTGATTGATCTTGTTGGTGAAGTATGTTGCAAAGTCTTCTGCAGAGATACGAGAAGTAGGAAGGGGCAGTGAGGGGCGGAGGAGGGAGTTAAATGTGTTGAATAGGGATGGGCGAATCTACTGGCTACTATTCAGGACTCGCCCGAATAGTAGCGGACTCGGGGGACTCGCTACTCGCCGAGTTTCCTTAGGAATTACTCGGGGGTAGTGAGTCCCTGTACTTTTGCAGTGTATCTATACAGATACACTACAAAAGTACCCTAAAGTTAATCTAAGGGGTTAAAAACAATAAACATTCATACTCACCTTCTGTGGGGCCTGTACCTTATGTACCGGGACCGGTACCGAAGACCTCCGGACGTCAGAAGACCTCAGATCACCGGGAGAAGATGGGCTCAAGGACCTGTGAGATTTCAGCCAATCAGCATGCGGCAGAGAGGTTACATGGGTTTGTCACGTGGCCGCACTGCCAGCCAATCAGATTGGCCAGATCGCTTATTGGCTGGCAGTGCGGCCACGTGACAATACCTATGTGACCGCTAACAGCATGCTGATTGGCTGAAATATCACAGGTCCTTGAGCTTATCTTCTCCCGGTGATCTGAGGTCTTGTGATGTCCGGAGGTCTTCGGTACCGGTCCCGGTACATAAGGTACGGGACCCCACAGAAGGTGAGTATGAATGTTTATTGTTTTTAACCCCTTAGATTAACTTTTAGGGTACTTTTGTAGTGTATCTGTACAGATACACTGCAAAAGTACAGGGTACTATTCGGACTCGCAACGAGTACCGAGTCTCGGACCCAGACTCGTTAGAGTCCAGCGATTCCGAGCATTTCAGGATTCGCCCATCCCTAGTGTTGAATAACTGCCTGGGGTTGTGGAACAAAGAGGATATGAGGTTAATGAAGTAATTCTGTTTAGTGGTGGTAAGTGCTGAGTTGAATTTGGGAAGTGCTTGTTTGAATGCTGTATAGTCTTCATACGAGTGTGTTTTCTTCCAGCACCGCTCTGCAATCCTCTGCATTAATTGTCTGCTGGTTTTGTAGTGTGGAAGTCATATCTGATAATGTCTGGATGTCAGTAGCATTTGCTCCTCATGTTCAGGCCTTGTCTGCCTTTATGTGCACTTGCCCTTCTGGCTCCATGGGAGCGATTCAGAAATGTTTCTGATACGTGTTGCATCAATATGGAACTGCTTTTAATGTATTCAGGATGCCGTTATATGTCATATCTTTAAGCTGGATATTGACTCAAAGGGCCACTTAATGTGGTGGTTATGGTGGTCTCCTCAAAGAAACACCCCATGGCTAGGTCCTTCATTGGAGGGATATCTGGCTAGACTCCTAAACGAGGCTCCATAAACTCTATTTGCATATTTGCATATATCACAGGGGCAATGCGCCTAGGAATTCACTGTGTTGAGCGCTTTAGCCGGCTGCCCGCAGTATTTTCTTGAACTGGTCTCCCTGAGATCAGTGATTGCTTCGTGTTGTTGGGCTACTAGGCATTGCTCCCACCTAGCCAGAATCCTACTCCACACTGATGAGGGGCAACACCCCAAAACAGCTGTCTGTTGATGGATACCTGGCCTTGGTATTCCCTTGTCATGTATTTAAGCTCATAAAGAGCTGGATTTTGTCTCAAAGTACCACTTAATATGGTGGTTATGGTGGACTCCTCAAAGAGCCACCCCATGGCTAGGTCCTTCCCTGGAGGGATATCTGGCTAGTCCTGTGTTGAGACTCCTAAACGAGGCTTCACAGACTCTATTTGCAGGAAGCTATAATGGAACAAGATATATATAAAAATGTAGATTAGAACTGCCCTGTTTCACATTGCCGTGAAGTGGACGGGTGGCTCAAAGAATTGATCAATTATTTGCTAAATAACTCATTTTTAAAGTACAGTTAGAAATTGATCAGTGCATATGTACTTTTTGTACTGCATCCTGACCATAGGCAGCCCTGGCTTCTTGGCTTTTTTAATATGTCTGCCCATGCACTTGACAATCATATTAGGATATAGCCTAAATTACCGTATATACTCGCGAATAAGCCGAGTTTTTCATCCCAAAAATTGGGCTGAAAAGTGCCCCCCTCGGCTTATACGCGAGTCACTCGGTATACTGTGGGGGGGGCTGTGACCGGGGGCTGGAGGAGGCAGGAGTGGGCCGCAGTGACCGCGGGCGGTCACGTGGGGCCGCCTCATTAGTGTAATGAATATGCACGGCATCCCCCGTACATCAGCGGCGGGGGGATGCCGTGCATATTGCACTACACTGGCCCCCAGCAGTAACACACAGCCCCCCCTCCTTATTATGTCTCCCCCAGGCTGCGGCACCTGTCAAAATAACAAACACTTTATACATCACCTCTCCGGCGCAGCTCCTCCGCTCCTCCGGTCCCGGCTTCTTCCTTCTTTTGGCGGTGTCATGTGACCGGGCGCAGGAGATGACGTCATTTCCTGCGCGCAGTCACAGCACTAGAAGCCGGCACAAGAAGGAAGAAGCCGGGACCGGAGGAGCGGAGGAGCTGCGCCGGAGAGGTGATGTATAAAGTGTTTGTTATTTTGACAGGTGCCGCAGCCACTACCACTGGGGAGGCTGCTTGTATACACCACTGGGGAGGCTGCCTGTATACTACCACTGGGGAGGCTGCCTGTATAATACCACTGGGGAGGCTGCCTGTATACTACCACTGGGGAGGCTGCCTGTATACACACTGGGAGGTGCCTGTATACACCACTGGGGAGGCTGCTGTATCTACCTGGGGCGCCTATACTACCACTGGGGAGGCTGCCTGTATACTACCACTGGGGAGGCTGCCTGTATACTACCACTGGGGAGGCTGCCTGTATACTACCACTGGGGAGGCTGCCTGTATACTACCACTGGGGAGGCTGCCTGTATACTACCACTGGGGAGGTGCTTTACCCACTGGAGGCCTGTATACTACCACTGGGGAGGCTGCCTGTATACTACCACTGGGGAGGCTGCCTGTATACTACCACTGGGAGGCTGCCTTATACTACACTGGGAGGCTGCCTGTTACTACCACTGGGGAGGCTGCCTGTATACTACCACTGGGGAGGCTGCCTGTATACTACCACTGGGGAGGCTGCTCCCGTTATACTACCACTGGGGAGGCTGCTGTATACTACCACTGGGGAGGCAGCTGTATACTACCACTGGGGAGGCTGCTGTTATACCACAGCTGTTCTCCGGGGGGCTGTATACAACTGCTGGGCGTCCACCCTCGGCTTATACACAAGTCAATAGGTTTTCCCAGGTTTTGGGGGCAAAAGTAGCGTAATTTTGTGTTTATACATTTTATTATTGATTTATGGTGCCGATTTATGGTGCCTAAAAATATTATTTACATAAAAATAGGTATCCAATTTTGTCTCCCTCTCTTATGTTTGGTTTAGAAAAAAATGATCCCAGATAATCAGCTACCTGCAAATGGATTGTCTTATAACAGCATGTTTAGACTGGCTGACCCCAGATGTATGTACACAGAGTAATTTTTGATATGACATTTCAGTGTGCATAGGATATCATGTAATTAGCAGCACATCACCTGTTTACAGGTTGTCATAACAATAATTTTTATTTGGCAGATAATGAGGAAAGGAACCTTTATTCGAAAGCATATTCCAGATTATTGGTCCATCTAAAAAGGCTGGCAAACATAAAAAAACTTGCTTGCCAAATGCGATAATATAAATTCTGACTTAAAAATCATTGTTTTTGGCAACACATCACCCCATGGAAATAACACATGCATTGCCAATAACATGGAGCTCAATGGAGACAGAACAATTGCTTTAAACAGACCATTAAAGGGAACCTGCCAGGTCATTTAAGCCCCCAAACCTATCACTACCTGTCCCTGCAGCTTCCTACTACATCCCTAAGTATCCTGTCACACTTGGGAGGCCAGGGAAACAAGGAGCAGGATGTAGGGGGTCAGGGGAGCCTACTCTGGCCCTGATACTGGGGTCCCTGGCTCACCCTGATCTCAGAGGTACCTTTAAAGGTGAGGAGGTCTGAGCCACCAGCCTAAGTCCCTAACTCCTGAGAAGCCCTAGGCATAAGCCCCTACCTCCACCTATGGACCATGGAACCCAGCAACTTCCAATGGAGAGCAAGCAGCAGCTTCAGATCAGTATCCGCACACAACAGGTCATAGTCCAGAAGTGAACTGAATCAGCGATATCAGGTGGATGTGAGCTGACTCATTTATGGCTGAGGGGTGGAGCAACCAGCCCAGGCACGCCCCTCAGCTCACCTAAGCATGAGTCATAGTCATCACACGCACACCTGCACTCTAGCTCCTGCTCATTAGCTTCCTCTCTCCACACTGAGAGCAGGGGAAAAGAAAGGCTTCATTTAAACTACAGAAGCAGCACTTCCATACAGCAAGCCAATCAATACGTAACACATCCTCCCTGTCTGACCTAAATGTGAAGTATAAATATAGAAAAAACTCTATTTATAACCTACATTTTCCCCCATTCTGAGGGCGTTCCTAGACCTTTGGGCGATGTGTGGTCGGCCTCCCTGGGTCCATTCTCCCCCCTCGCTCCATGGTATCATGCCCCAGTGGGCGTGATAATTAATTTCAGAAGCGCAGTCACAAGTTTCAAATCCATGGGCTGCTCCTTCCGGGTATGACACCGCGGTCACGTCATTTCCGGTCCTGTGCATTATGGGGGATTATCGGATGTATAGGCACTGCACATGTTCTGGAGCTGGCTAGTATAATCAATACACCCCCACACTGCGCAGGACTGGAAATGAGTGCACCTGCGTGTCATACCAGGAAGGAACTGCCCACTGAATTTGAAACTTGGGACCGTGCTTCTGAATTAACTATCACACCCACCAGGGCATGATATCACTGAGCAAGATTGGTGAATGAACGCGGAGAGACTGCCCACAGGTTGCCCACATGTCTAAGAACACCCTCAGAATGGGGGAAAATATATGTTATAAATACTATTCTTTCCACATTTATACTTCACATTTAGGTCAGACAGGGATGATTAGGTGTTTCGACCAGAGCTGGGGTGCATGGGATACTCGGTCACCGGGGCTTCTGTGTGGGATGTCACGGGTGGTCGGTATCCCCGGTGCCGTGCCCTGGCGAACAATTATACCAGGTGTTGTTGGTAAACGGTGGGGGTAAAAGGGGGTTATTTACAGGGGAACGTGACGCCACCTGTAGAGCCCGGTAAGGTGGTACCGGCGCTGCCAGCCGGCCACTGAGGTGATGGAGGGGGGCAGCAGTGTGTGGTACAGCTCCCCACAGGTGGAGCTTTACCTCAAGGCAGCATTGATGGTGATGAGACGGTGAGGGAGGACAGTGATGTTAATGGTGGTGCAGTTCTTACCCCTCTGCTGTAGATGTTGATGATGTTACGTCCTTTAGAGCTGCGGCAGGAAGAATAACAGAAACCGTTTCCATTTTAACTTTACTTTACTTGGTACCGGCTGATGGCATAACAATACACGGTACAGTTTGGTTTAGGGTGTTGTTACCAAGTCAGGATTTCTCTTAAGGAGTCTTTAGATGTTCCTTCTTTGTCTTTCAGGGTTTCTATTCTCTTTCTAGATCTTTCTGTCTTTCCCACCTTGGAAGAGCTCACCCGCCAGTCCTGCAGTCTGTGTCTAGTAGGCTTAAATTGACTATTACCGGTCCAAATGGGAACAGCAGGAACGCACAAGTTTCCCACCTGACACCGGGTTTCAGTCTTTCCTCACTAGTGTAGGACCGTCTTTTGGGCATGAGGGATGAGGTACCTTGTGGGGCTGTCAGCAACCCGGTCCTGTTGGGCCTGCAGCTCGTCGGCTTCGCAGTCAGGGCTGAACTCCTGGCTGCCTCGGTTGTCCGTGTCACCTGTGAACCCTCAACATGACCAGCTGGTTCCTACCAGTCTTGGTCCGTTGCCATCTGTCCTGGGCCCCCTCATAAAGATGGGGTACCCTCTACTCAGCTGAGCCACCAGGCATGACCACGCAGTCTGCCTTCCCAAGCCGTCTGAGGTAAATTCTCAACTGTCACTCTGCTCTATCCTAAGCTCCGCCCACCACCAGTGGAACCTACCATATAGTTAGTTTCCCCTACACTAAGTGGTGCGGTCCTAAGTGAGTGCTAAAAATAGACTCCATAAGCATTAAATCGTAACCTGGCAACTTACAAGGAAAAACACATTTTATATTCAAGTGTAATACCATTCTGTGGCGCATACCCGCAGGGGCGCCACACACCCCCTTGGTGAAACACACCCGTCCGCGGTGTCAAACCAAACCTGAAATACAAAAATGCATTTTACATATAACATTGAACATTTAGAACAGATATCAACAATAAGATTGCTTCTTTTCTTCCCTGTCAGGGAGGCGCATTGCTTATAACGTTACTTCAAACTTTGACTATAATCTAGTCCATACTGGCCCAACAGGGACCAGGTAGCAAGTTCCTTGATTAATGTCCATCAATTGCTGAAAAAGGAAAAAGAAACAGTGCAATACCGGGTTAACTCTTTACTGCTCAACTTACTGACCCGGATTGCAAACCTCCCACTGAGACCTGCGTGGCGTTTATTTATCCCCACAATACAGGTCCCGGTCCAGGTGGCCCTGGGGAACTGCAGATAGATGGACTCTCCTCTCTCCAACCGCTGCTGCTGATGCTGGTACCGCGACCCTCCATAGCTCGCGGGGCCCGGCCTCCTCCGTACCACCGGCTCCTCCTCCGTCAGCTCGGGCTCCTTCAGGAACTGGATGAAGTCCTCCGCCTCGGTGATATCCTCCTTTCCGGGCTCCACAAGGGGTGCATAAACCGGTCCCAGGGAATCAGCAGCTGGGACTGCCATTGCCTCACAGCCGGTTACAGGTAACAGGTCCGGAGCCTGACCAGGTATATTGAGTCCGCTCCCGGCCGCATCCTGCTTAGTTCTTATAGTCCATAACCGGTGTGGGCTGGCGCTCGACCCGCCCCCTTGGTTGATTGAGAGCAATGGGGGCGGGGAGACTTTTTGGCGCCTCTTGAATGGCCTATGTTTGTTGAGGGGCCGAGGCACGCCCCTAGGCCAGCACATTGTTGTTTCTGCACTTTAAGCCCGCCCACCACGAAGTTCCTGTGGGCAAGTCCTTTGGGCTTTTCCGGAGCCCGCCACTGCCTTCGTCACTCCTCGGCAGAGCGAAGGGGGCGGGGCTTATCTTCCCGCTCTTTCTCCTGCTGTAGTGACGCAGTTTGAATTTCTGAGGCGGTGTAATGGCGGCTCGGCTCAGTTGTTATAATCCACACAGTTAAACAGTAATAAAGTTCTTAAGGCACACTTCACCTGGTAGATACCAGGCTGGCTCATCCTGTTCGTGACGCCAATTTGTTTCGACCAGAGCTGGGGTGCATGGGATACTCGGTCACCGGGGCTTCTGTGTGGGATGTCACGGGTGGTCGGTATCCCCGGTGCCGTGCCCTGGCGAACAATTATACCAGGTGTTGTTGGTAAACGGTGGGGGTAAAAGGGGGTTATTTACAGGGGAACGTGACGCCACCTGTAGAGCCCGGTAAGGTGGTACCGGCGCTGCCAGCCGGCCACTGAGGTGATGGAGGGGGGCAGCAGTGTGTGGTACAGCTCCCCACAGGTGGAGCTTTACCTCAAGGCAGCATTGATGGTGATGAGACGGTGAGGGAGGACAGTGATGTTAATGGTGGTGCAGTTCTTACCCCTCTGCTGTAGATGTTGATGATGTTACGTCCTTTAGAGCTGCGGCAGGAAGAATAACAGAAACCGTTTCCATTTTAACTTTACTTTACTTGGTACCGGCTGATGGCATAACAATACACGGTACAGTTTGGTTTAGGGTGTTGTTACCAAGTCAGGATTTCTCTTAAGGAGTCTTTAGATGTTCCTTCTTTGTCTTTCAGGGTTTCTATTCTCTTTCTAGATCTTTCTGTCTTTCCCACCTTGGAAGAGCTCACCCGCCAGTCCTGCAGTCTGTGTCTAGTAGGCTTAAATTGACTATTACCGGTCCAAATGGGAACAGCAGGAACGCACAAGTTTCCCACCTGACACCGGGTTTCAGTCTTTCCTCACTAGTGTAGGACCGTCTTTTGGGCATGAGGGATGAGGTACCTTGTGGGGCTGTCAGCAACCCGGTCCTGTTGGGCCTGCAGCTCGTCGGCTTCGCAGTCAGGGCTGAACTCCTGGCTGCCTCGGTTGTCCGTGTCACCTGTGAACCCTCAACATGACCAGCTGGTTCCTACCAGTCTTGGTCCGTTGCCATCTGTCCTGGGCCCCCTCATAAAGATGGGGTACCCTCTACTCAGCTGAGCCACCAGGCATGACCACGCAGTCTGCCTTCCCAAGCCGTCTGAGGTAAATTCTCAACTGTCACTCTGCTCTATCCTAAGCTCCGCCCACCACCAGTGGAACCTACCATATAGTTAGTTTCCCCTACACTAAGTGGTGCGGTCCTAAGTGAGTGCTAAAAATAGACTCCATAAGCATTAAATCGTAACCTGGCAACTTACAAGGAAAAACACATTTTATATTCAAGTGTAATACCATTCTGTGGCGCATACCCGCAGGGGCGCCACACAGGTATATAGTAGGAAGCTGCAGGGTGATAGTGATAGGTTTTGGGCATAAATGACCTGACAGGTTCCCTTTAAAGAATTTTATAGCCATTACGGTTCCATTAAGTCCAGCATAGAAATCTGCTCTGGCCAACAAGCCTTTGCTTCGTCAGGTGTTTACTGACCTGTTTAGTTCGGCCCATAGTCGAGAACAGGTGTTACTGTAAATACTTTTACATGCTCTTTTGAATGGACATTTGTTATAATTTTTATTATCAGTTTTTGATGTTGGGAATGTTATACCTATTTCTGGGTTTGGCTTGTATTTAGTTCAGTGGCGTTTTTTAAGCCGTAGTCATTGATATGTCTGAGCTATGGATAACGGTTGTATTATGTAAGTGCTAACCTTTCATTGTTCTGGTCAGCTTCACATCATTATGTGCCGTTGATCTAAAATTCTCTCCTCTCAAGGGCATGCCAAGTTCATGGTAATTTATAAGTTGTATGCAACAAGTTGCTACAAACAAATATAGCATACAGTTATGTCTGTTTAAAAAGGTGTCCAACCGAGTCACCATGTGTGGTTCTGAGTAATGTCTGTAAGAACTATTTTATGGACGCTGTGCTGATGGATTCAAACATTCAGAGGGAAACATCTCCAAGGCCAGTGTAAGAAAGATAGCATGAATTCTCTATTGAACTACTTCATCTCTGTTACAACCAAATCACAGTCAGGGTCAGACAAGCAAAATCCAGTGTTTTCCCTCACAAGCTACATTAAACAAGATAAGTCATGCTCAGAAAGAAAGTTTTCTGAGTGCAGAAATAATGGGGATATGATTATTGACGTGGAGGAGGACTACAGCATTAAACTAATTGGAAAAATAATAGTAAAAGGCAGAGCAACAAACGAAAAAATCAAAAGTAAAATAATCCAATTGTGACACACAGATGTGACATACCAGTGTCTATTAAATACAGCAGAGCTTGACAATCTGCCATCAACATTATGAGGATTAACTTCAACAAGCATGACTCTATGTTAGAAAGAGAAAGGATCAGTTAAAAAAAGGGAGGACAGATTTTTTTTGTGGTGTGTTCAGCTCTCACTTGTACCTCCTACTTACTGAAGCTTGCTGAATACCTGTGCAGTGCTGAGCTACAGCATGATTCCTGATCAGACTAACATCAGGTTGTGTTCTGTTCTCAGGTGGCCATCCATGTGCTGACTCCAACCTGGAAACTAGACGGTCAACAGCCATGCCACATTCTCCCTGCCAATAGTTATGACCATGCCCCTCCACAGCAAAACATCTGGAATAACCTTATTGCATCAGATTCAAGCCTCAGAATTGGAGACAATAAGCAGACCACCACTGAAGTTACCACTAGAGAGACCACTCGGTGAAATGTATGTGGAGAGCAACAGGACAGGGATTTTTAACTACCCAGAGGGCACTTCTTATGACTTTGCTGCTGCTACTGCACCGGTTTACAGCTCTGCCAGCCTAAGCTATGCAGCCACTTCTGAGACATTTGGATCAAGCAGCCTTGCTGGGCTTCATTCTTTGAACAATGTACCACCAAGTCCAGTAGTTTTTTTGCAAACAGCCCCACAGATCTCACCATTTATCCACCACCATGGGCAGCAGGTACCATACTACCTGGAGAGTGAACAGAGCTCCTTCGGAGTAAGAGAAGCAGCACCCCCCACCTATTACAGGTAAGGTAAAAATATGTCTTTGTCAATGAACTTCTGTAATTTTTCTCAATGAATTTCTCTCCAGTTAATTTCTGTTCATCATATTTTCACCCTATTTCTTTTCAATGAATTTCACACACCATATTTAAACTACATATTATTGCCTAAATCTACACCCTTTACTTTTAACTTCTTACAGATTTTGGGAAAAAAGTAAACGATTAAGGCCACACTGTTAAATAAAGCTCAGGGTTTTTATTCTCGTAGATTGTGTTTACTTTATAAATCCTCTTTGGAATCATCTAAGATATTATGAATTTTCACGTATCACTCTATTAACCGTTATGTAGTTGAAATGCTGTCAGTTGTTTCTGAAAGTTTATTCACTTTATATTTTCACACCAAGTTTAGGAACTGAATTCTAAAACTATCATTTTAAACAAAGCTGACATTGTTATGAATAGTAAAATAAAAGATATAGTAAGTAAGTCGTTAAGTGGTATGCCCATATAGATAGATACCGTTAAGGTAAATCAACTGTTGCGAATGCCTAAAACATTGCAGTTTTCTATTCTGTGGAAAAGATAACGCACGGACCGCAGGAAATTATATAGATGACGTAATATAAGTGAAATAAATGAGAGTTATCTAGGTTATTTCAGTCCATATTTCACTGTATATATTGATCAAATACCTACTAATACACATTGATACGTACAATCAGTTGAGTTTACATCAGAAAAGAGATTTAATAAAGGAGGGAGAAATTATTAATCCTAACTGTTCCTCACTAGTCTGGACCTCTCACTAATTATGGTGCTCCTTACAAGACATTTATGTTGAGTGGTGATTTCTAGTGTTGGCTTAATTGGAGCAATAATTTAACTTGGAGGATGCGCGGACACATAATCAGACAAACGTATCTGGCATAGATTCCATTTTGTTTCTAGAAATTAGTCATCACCAAAGAATCCTTATCTTTGACTTTCTCCTTCTAAATTATTAGACTTTTAAATAATTCATTTTGAACCATTTATATTCTGTAATTGCTAGAAACGCATTAACTCTTGACGAGTCTGCTTCGTTTCTTGCCTTGTTGAAAATGTTTACTAAAAGTAATGTTTAATATGAGAACATCGTAGAGGTTACTGATGTGTGTGCTAAACCGGTTGATTCAGCTTTAATTCAGATGTCTTCCTTGTATAGGTTTATGTAAGCTATATATTCAAGGGAGGGTGATAACTTGTACAGAGTGACCAAGTGGGGTTGATTTAGGGATGTGTAAAGCTTTCTGACACATTCTGTAGTAACAATATTGTTTAGGGCACATGATGTGTAACCCTAACAGATGGCACCAGGTCATTGTGACAAAATGAGCTTTACTTTACATGCTGACATTAACTCCATGCAGCCCTGCCAATGATTTTATAGATAATAAGAATCATAATAATAATAATCACCATTATTACTAATAATAATAATAATAATAACTACACAACTATCATTATTATCAGTAATAGTAGTAGTAGTAGTAATAGCATGAATAGTAAATCTATTTATATGTCATACAGTATTGAGGGGTCAAATATGCTATGTTTGCCTTTAAATAATAATAACTTCATTACCAAATAATTTATTCATTATGGAATATTTTAGTCTTTGTGGAATGTATGTGGATGCCATGTGGGTTAACCAAACAAGGATGCCAGATGCTTAAAAACTTAACAAATACTAAGCGCAAACACATATATTATTTATATACTGTATTTCAATCTTTCACAAAACTACACTTGCATTTGGTTTACTTCAATATATTGTATGTATTTTGTATTTCAATCACTTTTTACTTCCTTACTTAAACTTACTTTTTGGTTTATTTTAACAAAAAGACCATTTGTTTATATACCCAGAAAGTAAGGTGTAGGGGGAACATGAGCCATAAGATTTCAGATCATGATGTACACAAATAATATTTCTTTTACAAGATGTGTGTTGCCCTAGACTTGTTCTTTACATTCTGGAAATTTTCTAAATAGTCAACATTGTAGCTAGAAATCTTTACTGTTCTTTATTGCAATATAATAATTACAATTTTCACTTTGATGTTTTCTATATTTAAAATTCACTCTTACAAACTATACATCAGGGGTTTAGAGAAACATTGTCTCCAAAACTAATATGATAAAAACAATTGTAGGCCAAATAGAGGCTATAAGAGGGGGGTGTATGACAAAAAGACCCTCTCTGTAGAATGTTTGAAATGTGGCGCACCACCCTTAGGAATCCCAATATTTGTGTTATCTTTTAAACATTCACCTGTAAACATCCAAAAACAAAAGTTTATGTGGGACCTTTCCGTGTCCTGCAGTCAGAAATGGTTGCATTAGGGAAAAAGCAAAGCGGCTTTTTATCTGTATACACAGAGCTCAGAAATGTTCTTGTGCATTAGACTGCAATTCTCCTTCCTGTATGAATCATGTGATCACTAGGTGCTCATTGTTTGCCGAGTTGTAATATCTTACCAAATCTGGTCTGATTGAGACACATGTTACAACAGAGGACTGTAAATATAAAGTTAATATGTTCCAAAAAGATTTATTTCTGCCCTCGAAATAACTGTAAAGAGTATAAGCCTTAAGACAAAGACATTTTCCAGGATTTATCATAACTATAAGTCAAGAGCAGAGAAGGAGTTATAAAAACAGCAGACTCACCTCTTTGATCATCTCAGAACCAGTTCTGCCACTCCAGGCAGACTCTGCCAATATTCTGCCCCTCCAGGCAGTCTCTGCCTTCTTCCTTCCACTCCAGGCAGACTCTGCCAATATTCTGCCCCTCCAGGCAGTCTCTGCCTTCTTCCTTCCACTCCAGGCAGACTCTGCCAATATTCTGCCTCTCCAGGCAGTCTTTGCCTTCTTCCTGCCACTCCAGGCAGTCTCTGACTACTTCTTGAACTCCGAGTTGTTGGTGCTTACTTCTTGCTACATACATCTTCCACATGATAGCTGGCTTGTATGGTATGTGATTGGCTATATGGCCACCTGATTAATGTACAGCATATGATAGCTGCAAAATGTAAGCAGAGATTGGCAAAGACCAAAAGTGTAGCCAGACTCTAATGGGCCCCAGTGCAAAATTTGGACCTCAGCCTTCCCTCACAGATTAGTCAGATGAATGGGCCCTTGTAGCAATCTAAATCCTATAGAATTATGAATTCCCCCACCTTCATTATGTATTAATGTCCCCCATCCTTTTATTTATATCCCTATCCTGGTATATATCTTCCCCATCCTGGTATATATGGGCCCATTCTGATATATATATGTCACCATTCTTGATATGTAGGATTCCCACACTGATAAATATAATCCCTATCTAGGTATAAATCTACTTTATCCAATTATATATGTCCCCATCCTGGTGTATATGATCCTCATCCTAGGTCCAATTTGGTATATATGATTCCCATCTTGCAAAATATGTCTTCATCCTGGTATATAGGTCCCTCATAATAGCATATAGTTCCCCCATCCTGTTATATATAGTTTTCATCCTGGTATATATGGTCTCCATTCTGGTATATATGGGCCCATCCTGATATATATGTCCCCATCCTTGTATATATGTCCTTATCATGATATATATATCCCCAATCTTGATATATATATATGTCCCAATTCTGATATATCTGTCTCCATCCTGGTATATATGGACCCATCCTGGAATATCTGCCCCTCATCCTGTTATACATGGAACTCATTCTGGTATATATTGGACCATCCTAGTATATATGGTCCATATAGTCGCCATCCTGCTATATGATGTCCTCATCCTGGTATATATGTCCCAATTCTGCTATATATGTCCTCTATCTTGCTATATATGTCCCCCATCTTGCTATACATGCCCCTTGTATATACATGTCCCAATCCTGGGGTATATGTCCTTATCTTGTTATATATGCCCTGCATCATGGTATATAGGTCTCCATGCTGGTATATATGTCCAAAATCCTGGTATATATGACCCCCATTCAGGCATACAGTATATATACCCCATTTTGGTATATATGTTCCCCATTCTAGTATACATGGCTCCATCCTGGTATTTATGTCCCCATCCTGATGATGAAGGAAATCAGGAGGAAATATATGTCCTTAACATAAGTCTTCCTTAATTTAAAGAGTAACTGTCATTTTAATTTTTGTTCTTAATTCAGTACTACACATGAAAATAAGCGACTTTGTAATATATCTTATCAGAGAAATCTGTTTGTTTTTTGTCCTCCTGGACTTATCTTTCATTTTCAACCCAAGGGTAAAATCTGTAAAATCGGTATTCAGTGAAGACATGTTTTCATGGTAATGAGATAGGAGATGGCAATTGTTACTCATAATATTTTATACAGCAGGAAATGAATGAGACAGATACAGGCATTCTGCAGCGAGGCCTCATATATATCAAAACAGGCTATAGATGTGCAAAATAGAAGACAATACCGTGTCTTTTAAGGAGAACTTGCTCCAAAATGTCTGTGTCGGCCACTAAATCCTCTCTCTTTGTTAAACAAAAATTAAAACTACAGTTACTGTTTAGTCTTGGAACATAACCCAAGAAATTGGTTTATTCAGTGCTGATATTTCTAACTTGTCTATACTTGTATTACAGGTAGCAGACTGTGAGCTCTATTTTTGGATGTAGTTATAGTAACTAATGTGTCTGTATCATTACATTTAATGGTTTAAGGTTAGTTTGCAAGCTTTGGTAGAGGAGATGACATAAAAATACAGTTCTAATCAATATTCTAGTCTGAACGTAAAGTACTTTTCATTTGATGCTATTATAGTATATGAAGAGAAAGTATTTAAAAAAAAAACTATAATAATTGTAAGCTCCATCACCTGTGTAGGAAATAAAATTATCCCCTGTGAAATACTAAGTAAACCCTGAAAACATTCACTGCTGGTGGCTCCTGAAGACTGGAGTTGGGGAACACTGGCCTACAGAATGCAAAGATTAGAAGAGCCGGTGGGAGGTAACAATGTTCTTTTTCAGTCTTCTGAACATTAGTGCTCCACACTGCATGGGCTTTTCATAAAGAGAACTTTTCACCAAATTTCTCATTTTGACCTGGACAGAGCATGCAATAGTGGCTGCAGAGTGGAATTAACAATTTATGACGCGCCAGCAACAACGTATGACGCGCCCTTCAACTACTTATGACATGCAATGCACATCATAACCCGTCTCCCTAACTTTGATGCGGGCTTGCACGCCAAACCTGCATCTTTCCCTTCAGATGAGGGCTCCATTGTTTAGTAATCAAAATCCATTCTTTAGCTTTTATCCGCCCCTAACCATTGTGGGTGGAGCGGCGCTCCACTCGTGGCCGGTATCCTGTAAACTCCAACCAGAACTATTAAAATATAACCTTTATTAAATATGCTTTAAAAAGGGCAAAATAAATCCTATAAATAACATAAAACCGCATGGTGAACATACACACAAAATAGTAGTGCACAATTAGAGAGCTATAATTACATGTAAGAGGAGGACACAAAGATCAAACGATCCACCTCAAACGGCCTACAAGGAAAAATGCCAAAGATATAGCAAACTAATGTGACAAGAAGCAATCCCACAAGTGTCAGCTAGACCCGATAGCTGAACAGTAAGAGTATATTCAATTTCTAGCTACAAGTGAACAATAGTTCTCTATATGAGGAAATGAACTTATATATGGATATGTGTATAACATGAACATTCTCACCCAATTCCTCAGAGTCCACAGACCTATGATGTCCTTCCATACATCCAGAAAAACGAACAGGTACTGTTGGACAGAGAAATCATCAAAATAAGGCACGCTTACCCTGGCATAGGAAGAACTTACTGGCCCTAGAGCTATTAGACTCTTGCCCTGACAAGGATAGTCCACAGCTGACCCTAGCTATGACTCTTAATGGTATCCAGGTGCCTCCCATTGTTTCACCTGTAGGGCTCATCAGGGGAAAAGCAGCACCCTAGTATAGTCCTGGCTTCTTGTGCATGCAGCTAACATAAGCCCTATGCTGCATACACCGGCATAGCTGAAATAGACTCCAGGTAGGGGGTATATTAACCCCACGGTTCTTTCATGCCCCTCCATCTCTGCCCTATCACAAGCAAGAAGCCAAGCAAAGAACATGCCTCCACAATTACAAGGAGTGAACACATATGTTGGTCACTTCACTCCCAATAAGATAATCTCATAGCCTTATTTTTATAGCCTACCGTGCTTTTTTGGAGCAGCTCACCATGTCCCTTAGTGTGTGACACATATGCCAAACTGAGCTGCAAGCCCAGTTACTTCCGATATGTGGAGCGCATAGCCCCCAATGATGTAACCGGAAGTGAGCGGGACACAACGAATCTCAGTGCTGGTTTCATGTTGCAGTCCGGGACATTACGGTGTCGGATAACCTCATGTCACATACCCTGAGACACTAATAATACTGGGAAAATGAGGACATCTATTATTTTGATAAGCAGACATGTGCACCGAACCACCAATAGTTACAATTTATAGATCCATGCAGAGACAGAATGGCATTATTACTTGCCAAGCAACAGCCTCCATATACTCATCACTACTTCCATGTGTCCACACTATTCTACATTACGTTTGGAGTAGTATATTGGTATATACATGTATAAGAGTGACAGATTCATAAGGATCATTAATACTGTATTATAGTGGGACTGCTCATGTGTAATTACACCCCAGAACCCATCTAATAAAATCAACGTTATCATATTTATTAAACCCTGCAAGGGAATATAAAAAAAATCACTGATTTCCATATTATAATACAGAACAGAAATCAAGGATCTTTCTACACAGGTGTTCAAATCCCATCCTAATTCAGTCTTAACAAATATGACTTGTTCTGCTCATTCTTTATTACTTTTTTCATCCATTTCTCTCCTTTTTTTTCTTTTTCAAAATTTTAACTATTGTAAAAAGATATTTTTAGATCGTATGCTTCCATATACCATTCAAAGGAACAACACCAATTCCGGTATCAGTTGTAACTTTTTTGCTAGATGCCTTTTTCAAACACATGCATCTGGTATATAAATGTTCATCCGTGTAACAGTATGTAATGTGATTAATGCCTCATGAAGGAATGAATCTACGAAATGCGTAGAATAAATCACTATTGAAGACTACCGAAATGTAAATATAAAGATAGAATTTTTTTTATTGACATGTGCAGAGATATCAGTGTTCAATATGTGATTGTCTATCTGGATGACATCTTGATTTATTCATCTAATATTATGTTGCGTGCTCTACATGTGCGTACTGTACTTCAAAGACTCAAAATTTTCTTATGCACTAAGCTTGAAAACTGTGCTTTTTTGTGAAAGAAGTATATTTTCAGGGGGAATATTTTGTCTGTGAAAATCTTCTGCATGGATCCCTGCAAGGTTCAGCCCATTAAAGAGGACCTGTCATCCTCCTGCTGCGTGGCAAACTGAATGCAGCACTGAATGCAGCATGTCTGCTGCATTCACTGAAGTGGTCCCCCATTGCTCTACCCCCCCTGTAACCTTTAAAAAAGACTATAGAAACCTTACAGTTAAGAGGTCCCCTGGGTCGGGTTTGATTAAGAGGTCCGCTGGCACAGTCTTCCCGCCTCCTCCTTGTGTGTTCTGCCCCCTCTATGTGTCTGCCCCCTCTTCTTCTGCTAGGTCTGGCCTCCTCTTCTCCTGCTCTGTGTCAATCACGCTGCTGTTGCACAGAGCTTGGTGTGAGCGGCTGTAAGGTGCATTGAAGTATTTGGTCACCTATAAACAAGGAAGATTTCTGGCTCTCACAGACCTGTAACTTCTTCTTTAAGAGACTCCTCTGACCTCCACTCATTACCTGTAGCACTGGCACCTGTTTGAACTTGTTGTCAGTATAAACGACACTTGTCCGCATCCTCAAACAGTCACACTCCAAACTACACTATGGTGAAGACCAAAGAGCTGTCGAAGGACACCAGAAACAAAATTGTAGCCCTGCACCAGGCTGGGAAGAAGGAATCTGCAATAGGCAAGCAGTTTGGTGTGAAAAAATCAACTGTGGGAGCAATAATTAGAAAATGGAAGACATACAAGACCACTGATAATCTCCCTCAATCTGAGGCTCCGTGCAAGATCTCACCCCATGGGGTCAAAATTATCTCAAGACTGGTGAGCAGAGATCCCAGAACTGCACGGAGGGACCTAGTAAATGACCTGCAGAGAGCTGGGACCAACATCACACAGGCTACCATCAGTAAGACACTACATAACCCGGGAGTCATCCTGCAGTGCCAGATGTGTCTCCCTGCTTAATCCATTACATGTCTGGGCCCATCTGAAGTTTGCTAGAGAGCATTTGGATGATCCAAAAGAGTATTGGGAGAATGTCATATGGTCAAATGAAAACAAAGTAGAACTGCTTGGTAGAATCACAACTCGTCATGTTTGGAGGAGAAGAAGGCTGAGTCACATCCAAAGAACACCATACCTACTGTGAAGCATGGGTGCAGCAACATCATGCTTTGGGACTATTTCTCTTGCAAGGAACCAGGACGACTGATTCATGTACATGAAAGAATGAATGAGACCATGTATCCTGAGATTTTGAGTGCAAATCTCTTTCCATCAGCAACGGCATTGACGATCAAACGTAGTTAGTTCTTTCAGCATGACAATGATTCCAAGCACACCACCAGGGCAATGAAAGAGTGGTCCTGGAGTGGCCTAGCCAGCCTCCAGATCTATACCCTATAGAAAACTTTTGGAGGCAGTTGAAAGTCCGTGTTGCCCAGCAACAGCCCCCAAACATCACTGCTATAGAGGAGATCTGCATGGAGGAATGGGCCAACATATCAGCAACAGTGTGTGCCAAACTTGTGAAGATTAACAACAAACGTTTGACCTCTGTCATTGCCAACAAAGGATATATAACAAAGTATTGAGATGAACATTTGTTATTGACCAAATACTTATTTTCTACCAAAATTTGAAAAACATTTATTTCCAAATCAGACAATGTGATTTTCAGGATTAGTTTTCTCATTTTGTCTCTCATAGTTGATGTCTACCTATGATGTCAATTACAGGCCTCTCTCATCTTTTTAAGTGGGAGAACTTGCACAATGAGTGGCTGACTAAATACTTTTTTCCCCCACTGTAAGCTAACGGAATGTATTTCATTTGACCCCAATCTTGGTTCAGCCTGATCTTGAGCATCATTTTACTGTGGAGGTTGATGCCTCTGAGGTTTGAGTTGGAGCATCTTCTTTTTACGAAAATTTTCATCTGCAGAGAAGAATTATGACGTTGGTAATTGTGAATTATTGGCAAATAACCCCGCTACCCCAGATCATGGTTTTCACCTTCCTAATTATTTTTTCATTACATATTGTACTTCATGTTAGTAATAAATGTAGGTCAATCCTTTTTGCATTTATTTGTAATAAAAATTTGGCAAACAATTCTGCAATTTTTAAACTTCGAATTGTAATGTCCCTAAACCAGAGAGATATGTCACATAAAATAGCAAAAAAGAGGGCGGCACTCACCGGAGTATACAGGATGGTCCTTTATTCCAAGAACTCGTGGAAAAACAGGGTGCAGGGAGGGGGCCCTTCTGTATACTCCGGTGAGTGCCGCCCTCTTTTTTGCTTTTTAAGTGCTAGTGCTTTGGCTGTGCACTGCCGGTTGGGAACATGCCATAACTGGAAGACTATCCGGACCTGACAGAGGTAATGCTTAGTGCCCCGTTTGCCTTACTTTCCATTGTCACATAAAATAGTTAACAAATAATATTGTCCACATCCTATATAATAAATGCCAGTTGCTGGCATCCGGCCACTGTGCCGCTATTCCGGCATGCACCGCGGCCAGATGCCAGCGCCGCGAGCGATGGCACGCATGCGCGCCATCGCGAGCCACTATTACCGGCACTGCGGCCGGATGCCAACGCGGTGAGCTGCTATTACAGGCACCACGAGCGGTCGTTCACTGGCGTCTCGCGCACACGCGGTGCGAGCGATGGCGCACATGCGCCATCGCAAGCACCGCGTTGCCGAAGACCGACCAGCGGTAACGCTCCTGCTGCGGTGGGACGCTCCATCTGCTCATCTCAGCAGTGTGTCTATCGGTATGTGTACACTGGTCACATGACCGGCCACGCGGCCGATGACCCTGCGGATGACACGGTCGGGACCTCCCTGGTAACAGGAACGTCATACAGACGCTGATTATTGATTGGCTCATTGAGCCTTTTTAATCCACGAGCTGCCAATAGGACTCCGCCCCTGACGAAGACACGCCTCGAAATGGCCCCAGGTCACAGAGCTGCCTGTATACTCTGCTACCCACAGAGCTACCTGTGTACTCTGCTACCCACAAAGCCGCCTGTATACTCTGCTACCCACAAAGCTGCCTGTATACTCTGCTACCCACATAGCCACCTGTATACTCTGCTACCCACAGAGCTGCCTGTGTACTCTGCTACCCACAGAGCCGCCTGTATACTCTGCTACCCACACAGCCGCCTGTATACTCTGCTACCCACAGAGCCGCCTGTATACTCTGCTACCCACAGAGCTGCCTGTATACTTTGCTACCCACTGAGCCGCCTGTATACTCTGCTACCCACAGAGTCGCCTGTATACTGTGCCACCACTGACCCTCCTGTATACTCTGCTACCCACAGAGACTCCTGTATACAGTGCCACCACTGAACCTCCTGTATACTCTGCTCATAATACACATCGGCCAACAAACACCACACTACTTACCTAAATACAGCACACAACTAACAAAAGACAATGCACATGTTTGAAATTACTCAAATCAAGCTACATATAGAATACCCAAATTCAAACACATCAGGTTTTTTCAAAAGCGCAAATAGTGTCACACATGTTTACTGCTCCTGTTAGCACGATTAAGGATACACACAATTAATTTAACCGCACTCCCGATGCAATAGCATCGGGCCTTTTTCTAGTGTTTCATTTTCATGAGCACAATTTTTTAAACATAATTTTTTTTGGTTAGGGAGGTAAAAGGGTTCAAATTTTTGGTGTCCAGCCATAGTTAAAGACTATAAGGGATATGTGCTTGCTTGTGAAACTTGTACCCAAGCCAAGAGACACCAAATCCTTTCCACCAGATTTCTCCCACCCCTGGAAGTCCTTGGACCCACCTCTCCATGGACTTCATTACTGACCTCCCAGGGAAGATTTGTATCTGGGTGGTGGTGTATATGTTCAGTAAACAGTGTCATTTTGTTCCTCTGTCTGGACTTCCTACTTTTGATACACCAAGTAAATTATTCATTAGTCACATTGTGTGGTTACATGGTGTTCTGGAAATTATGGTTTCCAACTGGACGACTCAGTTCGCTTCCAAATTTGGGAGGGCATTTTCTAAAAAGATCAATATTGAGTTGTCTTTTCTTCTGCCTACCACCCAGAGACCAATGGTCAGACTGAACGTAATAATCAATCACTCAAGCAATATCTTCAGTGTTATGTATCCAATTATCAGTCTGACTGATTGGAACATCTGTTGTTAGCCAAATTTGCTATTAATAATCAATATCAAGCATCTGTCAAAACTACCCCCTTTTTCTGTAATCTTGGGTTACATCCTCATTTTGGTTATTTTTCAACCACAATGATGGATGCTCCAGAGATTGAAAAATCTGTGGATAAATTAAAAGTTATCTGGACTAAAGTCAGAGAGAACTTGAAGAGGGCAAAGGGTGGTAAAGTCTCAGCTGCTAATAAGATACGTTCTAGGGGCCCAAGCTTTGGAGTTTGAGACAAGGTATGAATGTGCACGAAAAATATCAAGCATAAGCGTCCTTCTGCCAAGCTGGGTCCCAGATGTATTGGTCCTTATGAGATAATCAAGCTTTCCATCTGAAACTTCCTCCATCCTTTAGGATATTCAGTGTGTTTCATAAGTCCCTCCTCAAGCTGTATTGTTTCCCTATTCACCCTGTCAGAAATCCTCCTCCTCCTCCTTTTTTAGTTAAGGGTAATTTGCAGTATGAAGTGCAGAAAATCCTTAATTCCTGTATTGTGATAGGGTCTTTGCAGTATCTTGTGCATTGGAGGGGTTATGGCCCAGAGGAGAGATCCCGGGTTCCAGCAGGTAATATCAACACTAAAAACTTGATCAAGAAGTTTCATCCTCTGTTTCCCAGTAAGCCCGGTCTTAAGGGTACAGAGGCCGCTCGTAAAAGTGGGAGAGGGCACTGTCACATCTCCACCAGACCCTGCTCCTGTGACATCTTCTTTTGTTATCAGACATTTCACTCTGAAGGTGGTGCTGCTGATAGAGAAGATAGTGCCAGAAACTGTGGAGAGCATAGGGTCTGCCCCTCTCCTGAGGTAATAGTGGCTGACATCTGAAGTGCTCGCTTGTCAGGCAGGGTAGATGTGTGTGCTGTCCAGTGGAAGTTATCAGCTCCTAGCTTTAACCTATTAGACAGCACAGAATCCTACTAAAGCTTTCAGATTTCTTCTGGAAACTACCAGATATAGCTTGTTACTTCCCTGGCAAGTCTCCAACTGTGTTCTGGTGTTTTTCCTGTTTTACCTCCATCTGTTTTTTGGATGCTTCTCCTGCTTTGACCCTGCTTGGTGACCATTCCTGTCTCTGGACTGCAGCCTATCCATATGCAGAAATCTACTGGACCTCGTTGTAAACTTAGGTCCCTGTATAAAGATTAAAGGGTTCAAGACTTTCTCAAGATTCTACCAAATGCAGTATCTTGTGTCTAGCTTGTCCGAGATAGCCTTTATGTGCCTGGGACCTTGGATAGACATCACGAATAACCTAGACAATCCCCTAGTCCACACATTTTTATAAGCGTGCTTTAAAAACACAAATTGTTAGATAGGTCTATCACCTCACTTTATTAATCCATCTCTTTGCCATTCCCCCTTTCAAGATTTTCCTCAGAATCTGGTCACCTCCTGTCCATCTGCCTCCACATCCTGGATGCACACAACAACACTTAGTAACTGCACTTAGATAGATCCTGGCTGATAAGGGCTTATGCATATTTATATGAAAACCCCTATTTATTTTAATGATGGCTGGACCACACCAGTTTTTACCTAATGTGCCCACTTATTTCCTTATAGATTGTTAGCTTGCCGATCAGGTACCCTCAATCCTCCAGTAATAAATGATGGGTTACTCTGCAATGTCTTTATTTTCTGGACATGACCCTGCTTTATTGTAAAGTGCTGCAGAATATCTTGGTGCTACATAAATAAAATTAATAATTTTATAAATAAAAGTATTTAAACCCTGCAAACATTTCCACATTTTTTCACATTACACCCACAGACTTAAATGTATTTTATTGGGATTTTATATGATATATTAACACAAAGTTGTAAGTATTTGTGAAGTGTAAAATTTAAAATATATAAATCTGCAAATTGTAACATGCATTTGTATTCAGCTCATTGTAGTCTTATATTCCTTAACAAAACAATAAGTGACCAACTGCCTCCAGAAGTCACCTAACTGGTAAACTGAGTGCTCCTATGTATAGTTTATTCTCAGGATAACTAATGCTGTTCTATTAAGGCTTTGAGAACATTTGGTATCCAACAGCAATAGTATAACCAAAAAACACACCAGACAAGTCACGGATAACATTCTGGAGAAAAATAAAGCAGGGTTAGGTTCTAACAAAAATAGCCCAAACTCTAAACATCTGATGGAGCACTGTTCAATCCACCATCTAAATATGAAAGGAGTATTACACAACTGCAAACCTACCAAGACAAGAAATGTCCATCCAAACTGACATCTCAAGCAAGCAGAGCACTAATTGAAGTCAGAGCCAAGAGGCCCATGGTCACTCTGGAGGAGCAGCAGAGATCCACATCTCAGGTGGGAGATGCTGTCCACAAGATAACTATTGCTAGTATAATCCACAAATCTGGCATTTATAGAAGAGTGACAAGAAGAAAGATATTTTTGAAAGCTACCCATAAAAAGTCCTGTTTACAAATGCAAGAAACCAGCAGCCAAAGGCACAGCAAGCGTGTAGAAAAAGGTGCTCTCGTCAGATGAGACCAAAGTAGAACTTTTTGTGCTAAATACAAAATGCTGTGGGTGACGGAAACCTAACATTGCACATCACCTTGAAAACATTTTGTCAATATTTCGAAAAGCCAATTTCTAAAAAGCCTGTAAGATGATATTCTCAAGATTTAAGGAGGATCTGTCTCCAGATTTCCCAATAAATTTATGTCAGTTGAGTACTTTATGACTCCATCTATGAAGTGAAATGGCTCTGGAGTGTATTCAGCCTCCACTCACCCAGCCTCATAAACAGCTGCAGCTTGTACTGAGCTCTCAACAGCAAGAGGGAGGAGTAACACTGAGGATCTGTCAATCAGGCTGGATGGATTGTGTTACACTTTTGTAACGAGTGATACCGCCATTTTTACATAGAGTTTCAAAGTATCTACAGCATCCGTATTAGGTTTTAAATATCTATGTAGCTAAGTATTTATTGGGTATTGTGAAATGTACTGACAAATCTACTTTGGACTCCACTTTTGTATAAGTTTTATCATTTATTGAAAAGGTCGTCACAATAGGAATTAATAAAATAAATGCTTAGAGCTGTTTTTTAATGTCCTCTGTAACATTTCCAGGAAAATTGGTGAATCCTCGAGTGACCTTGTACACATGCGATGTATTTACTAAGTGGCTAGCCTTTGTTTGACCTTGTCAGATACTTCTTTACTCGGTGACTTTTAGGATACATGAAATAAGCAAATACACATGATTATATTCATTATAAAACTATCATATTACTTAGACCTTGACATTTACTATGTAGGCTGTTACAGTGTAAGGGAGTTGAAAGTGAAGTGGTGGAGTTCTACTCACGGAGACAGAAAAGATGTTCACAGCTCATACAGTATGTGATCTTCTTCCTTTTCGTGTGGTATTCCCGCTATGTGAGGAGTACATCTCTCCCAAACCCGGGGAGGAACTGACATTCTTGAGATTAGAGAAAGATTTTTGAATTCCTCATACTGCTCTACATGACAGTTTTTAGTGCAGCACTTTATTTGCTAAAGCATTAAGAAAAAAAAAAGTTTAGACATCTTAATTGTTTTCCTAAGAATTTAAGTAGCTTCTTATATTTGCCTAATTATCGAACTAACTTAAAAATTGCATGCAATTTTGATTAGACACTCAACACAGCATCCTATTACAGTAATGGAATCACATATTCAGAAGCTATCAAGTGAGAAGATCATATATAGAGAGATATCAAACACACATTTTCTTTGACTGCAAGGCAATTATTTATTGTTATTGCCTCTAAGAACTGAGGTTATTGAATTCTAGAGGGTATAAAAGGTAACAGGTAGTGACGAGCGAGCATGCTCGGCACTACTCGTTACTCGCACGAGTATCTCGGTACTCGGGGTACTCGGGGAGCACCGAGTACCGCCGAGATGCTCGGACTCGTCACTAATAAATATCGATCTGACACAATTACACAGCTCCCTTCAGTGCACACAGTGAGCTGGCACCTCATAGAGAGCAGATTTACTATTAGGGTCCCTCTGGGGGCCACAGCAAGGTGATATATGCTGTGACGATTTGAAAAAGCCCACCCTCCCACCCTTTCCCAGAATTACTCGTTTTATAGCCGGAAATCTGTGGGCGGAGCCTGTCACTCATTGACTTACATTGGGCTCGGTGCTCGGCCGAGTACATGAGTATCTTGAGATGCTCGGCCAGAGCAACGAGCACCCGAGCATTTTAGTGCTCGCTCATCACTAGTAACAGGCATTATTCACATATTGGAATAACTATATAGTAATTGTAGAAAAGTTTGTGCCAGAGACTTATAAGAAAATGTGTCACCAGATTTCACCATATAAAGTGCATACATTAATAAATTGATCTTTTTGTATAGCAAAAATGTTTATTTTACACTTGTTTTTACTTATTTTCTAATCATTGCATGTGCTTTGTATTGTGAAATCCCAATTTAAGTGAAACAATATGGACTAAATAAAAAAGATCTTAGAGTTGTTATTATTATGTAGAAGCTCTAAGAGAGTACAGCACAATCCATTGTTCAAAGGGAGCTGTCAACATAATAGGCCTGTTGACTTCACCTCCTAATAGTTGCATCCTACAAACTCCTCAACATGAGTTTCGTCAGTTTAGTTTTGTGATTGTCATCTTAAGTAGAGTGTTAGATGGTTAGGAAGTCTTAGGAACACTGAGCACAGAAAATGTGCAAACAATTTAACTATATCCCAAAACTTCCCATTTAATGGGTTCTCTCATCTTCTATCTACCGAAGTGCACCCCTCTCCTGTCTAAAGGCCTTCTGTGGGGCAGTGCCCTCCTCATGATTGATGAACATTGCTATGCTGATGGTCCAACTATGTGCTCTTTGATGCTATTAAAAGAGCCCCTGGGGGGTGATCCAGCCAGCTTCACAGTGGTGTTTGCAAGCTCCATAGAAAAGATCTTGTAACCACTGTGTTCCTTGCCAAGGAGTTCGACCACTGTTGGTAGAATGTTCTTGAGAATGGAGAGGATTATTTTATAAAAGATAAAATGCAAAGTTGCCCATTTATTGCAAGGACTTTTCGATTTCACCTATTTAAGAAGGTAAAACAACATCTTTAATCTGTTACTTTTTAGTGGTACTATATTGTTCATTATTACAATTAAAATTGACATTTATAAAGAAATATTCTATGTGTCTGAAGAACTAATTCATGTCCCCTTTTCCTCCTTCTCAATGCCCTTTGGCTTTAAAAATCTGGCTAAAACAAAACTATCCCTCCTCTCTCTTACCTTGAGCAGGATAAACATTTGTTAAAGTGTATCCAGCGTTTAAATTTTTATTTAATAATAATGTAGAGCAAGTGTGGCACCCTGCGGCTAGGCGCCACAGAGTGGTATTGCACTTTATTATAAAAATGTAATATTCTTTGTAAGTTGCTAGTTTGGGGTTTTAAGTTAATATGGCTATATTTAGTGGGTAAGAAGTTAAAGATGGATGTCACTGAGAATGAGCATATGTCAGGTTCAGGAACAGTCTAGTGGGGACATCTGCTGGAGGGTTTTATAGTATTTTCTTCCAGATTTCACGTAGGAAGTATATTTGAAAGTTTACTAAAAAGAACTTGCTCTATTATTAAATAAAAATGTAAACAATGGTTACGTTTTAAGCGATTCCATGGCTAGTGGGGTCCTGTTGGCCACTAACCAAAGATAGAACTGATCAGCAGAAGATTATTCCTGTGATCTCTGCAGTTTTTTTTAATGAAAACTGACCATTTCAGAAGTATTCTGAAAATGCACCAGACTTACAAACAATGAGGGTGGCTGTATGTCATGTTTTATTTAAAGATTTGATTCTAGGTTTAGTTGTCCTCTAATCGATGGCTGGGAAATCTTTCCTCCCAACCTCCATCCAGATTCACAGAGGCCACAATTCTCTTGCCCTTTATTCCCCTCTTACTCTGCAAGAATTTGCACCCAGCATTCATTACTAAAGGATTATGTCCTGATGCTGGTCAGTACTAGAATGCTCTTTATGAGCAGAGGTAGCACACTCTGCACTCCCATCCCTCTAATGAAGACAGCAGTTGCACAGTTGCAGTGTCTCCTATGTACTTTATGTACATCAGCCCCATTTTCTCCTATGTGATACATGAACAGTAATCCCAGTGTCTCATATGTGATATATATACACCAGCCCCAGTATTCTCTATCTGATGTATTTGCAAAAGCCCCAATGTCTCGTATGTGATGTATATAAATAAGCCCCAGTGTCTCCTATATGATATACATACACCATCCCAGCTGTCTCCTATGTGCTGTATATGCACATAGGAGACAGCAGGCAGCACTTCCCTGTCCGCTCAGCAAAAGCGGACGCCAAGCAACTTTGTGTGTGCTTGGTAACCATAGAACACATCGGGTTACCAAGCATCGCACTCTCCTGAAGCAGCTCTCATTAACGCTTATAAGCTTCAGGAAAATATTCTAAATTTTTAGCAGATGCCGTTAAAATCTGCTAAAAATGGTTGTGTGACCCTAGCCTTAGTGTCTTCTATGTGATATACAGTATATCCACTAGTCCCAGTATCTACTATGGGATGTATACAACAGTCTCGGTTTCTCTGTGAAATAGGATACAGAAGTCTAATATGTATTCTCAGTGTCCTATAAGTCATGTGTACAGAATATTCAGTTTCTCCCTTGTGTTTAGTGATGCTCAAGAACCAACATGCAAGTCAGTCGCCCACACAAGCTCGACTTAATTACCATATGTAATGGGGTGAATGGGAAACTCAAGCATTTTTTGGAAGACACTTCCAGAACAATACTTGAGTTTCTATTTGTCTTCAATTATACGAGGTAACTAATTAGGGCCCGTCATAGTTCCTGACCTGCTTGTTTGGAGTACTGAGCACTGTTAAGCTCACTCATTACTATTTGTGACCAATACAGCAGAGTCTCAGTGTATCCTATGTGATGTATACAGCAGAGAAACAGAAGTGTCTCCAGCCATGAATTAATTTAATGTTAAAAAAAATTGCAGGATAATATTCAGCTTGATCTTTATGTACAGCCCCCAATGATGTTATATATATCCAAAAAACCCTTTCCAGAAAAAAGTTCATAAATCTTGTTCTAAGTTGATCTTATCTATGACCATAAAGTCCTCTGATAGCTGCAATAAAGAATAGGATCAGGTGAAAAAACCTATCCAGTTGGGTCTGTATATTTACTAATGAAAAGTTTACCATCTATATTGCAAAACAGCTATATGGAGGTTTGTCCATGACTTTCAATAGAGCTGTTCAGGAACTGTGGGAGGTTGGTTTCACACTTGCATATTTTGCAATCCGTTTGCTTGGAGGAAATTCATGCAACTCCCTGGATATGGACATACAAATGGATGCCAAGGGATGTCCACTCAACATTTTTTTTTAAAGGATCCATCATCAGTCACCAGAGATGGGGTGGGAGGAGCTGTACCTTGCTTCTAAGCATGCTCTGTCCACCAAAATCCGTGCACATAGAAGCAAATGGACACGTTTTCCATAGAGTTCCATTTTAATTCACGACGTATAGTCATAGATCCGTGAGCGTCCGTTTGTCTGCATATTTTTCATACGAGCCTAAAAATGAAACATTTTGCGATTTTGGGGATGTGAAAAATATGCAGACAACTAGATCCATGACAAAATGGTGACAACCTGATGCACACGCAAGACTAATCCGTCACCATTGAAAATCAATGGAGACAAAAACGATCAGTGCCCATCCATTTCAACACGGATAGAAACGGATTGCAAAATATGCAAGTGTGAAACCAGCCTGAATTCTATAGTCAAGTCTACTTCCGAGCTAGTTCAGTGACTATATGGACTTTTTTGTTTCGGTAGAAATCTGTATACTTTTTCTGTATTCTGAGCAATTAGCATTGAAATATTATTGAAAAACTACGGAGCCAAAGCTGCCACCTTGGATTATAGTAAAATTCTGCTATTTTCTAAAAAATAAGGAGTCGTAAATTACCCACCAATAAGTGTGTCACCTAGAAATGCCTTTTCTACATCACAAAATAAAAAGTGTGCATATGAAAAGACTTACCATTTTAGCTAAAGTGTGTGATTTCTCGCTGTTTCCATTAGTAGCCTTATGTAAAAATACATAAAAAAAGCTGTGAATAAAACTGGAAATCACTTTTTAAGTGATTTTAAGTGTTTACAAGTGGAGGCTACAGAATTACAAAGTGACATGAAGATAATAATCTACTCTATATGTTAACAAATACATTTATTTCTAAATATTCTTTTTAACAAAGACATTTGTATAATACAATGCACTGTCAGGATTTGCTGCCTTTTGCCTTCTTCTTGTAGCTGTCATCACACGTTGCTGACCTCTGCTTGATGTCCACTCTTGACCACAGCTTACCAACCCTGCCCTTGCTGTCCCACTGACCTCTTACCATTACAATGATCTGTGTTATCTGGCTGTGCCCGTCTGTTTAATCTGTCTCAGGACCAGAAATGACGTTTTGGAATTTTGACAACACAGGTCTCTAATGTAGAAAGGAGATGTACATGATTAGTGGGCAATCAGCTTCATCTTCTGCCTATTTTACTGATCTAATATAATGAATCAAGCCTACTACTGTTTATTCCAGTCACCTTACTATAAGAGACTAGGTTTAGACAGCAAATATGGGAAAAAACTTTTCCTAATAATTAAAACTTCTCTAATGGTGTAGAAAGGAGGGGTAATTATCACACATTTTAAGATACTGGGTTGACTAGGGAAATAATACATCTATTGTTTGTGTTTCTCTGCAGTCTGCAGTCTGCTACATGTACATTTATAGACTTACACACACCTCTATGTACTACATTTATATTTACTATCATACACATATACACACAGCTCTGTATACGTACATAATTACATTACAGACATACACTGCTTTTCACACATTACATTTACAGACAACGCTCACACATGTCATTTCGACATACTATCTGCTACAGTACATTTACAGATACACAGCTGGGTTACATGTACATTTACAGACACACACTGCTCTGTTACATATATATTAACAGACACACACACAGCTCTGCAACATGTACATTTATGATACAATTATACACAGCCCTGCTACATGCACATTTACTCATACACACAGACACACTACTCTGCTATATGAACATTTGTACACACAGACACACACAACTTTGATACATGTACATTTGCACATACACAGTTCTGCTACATGCACATTTACTCATACACACAGACACACAACTCTGCTGTATGCACATTTGCCCACACAGACACACACAACTTTGCTACATGCAAATTTTCACATACACAGCTCTGCTGCATGTCCATTTACTCATGCACACTATGCATTACCACATCTTTCTTGTCGGATTTGAAAAGAGGTTGCAGGAACTGAGCAGCTGTAGGACCTTCTACTCAAATTACATGGCCTGAAAAGTCCTTGAGTTATTGAAGTGGAAGCTCCTTCAGTTACTCAGCTCCTGCAGCCTCTGTTCAGATCCCAGCAGCTTCCTCAAGTGTGCTGCACTGATCATATAGATTAGAGTGCACTTAGAGGAGAAAAGGCAGGTCTCTCTATGATCGGGATGGATGCTATGTCAGCATTCTCCTACATCACAGGAAGTTGCATCTAGAATATAAAACGCACACACTTTTTACCTGGAGTGTTTCATGTTGAAAAGTATGTCTGAAAAATATGACAATTTAGTTAAAATTTTGTTTGCCTTCATTAGTGCTATAACTATGACTCTCTTTATGACTTAGCCTGCCTTCACACTGGCAGCCATTTTGATCTGTGTGGTATCCACCACAAACAGGATGCCCATGGATCCGTTTTTGGCCCCTTTGTCTTTCAATGGGGACAAGAAAACCCTTCCCTGGGCATTCTTGTGTCTCCGTTTTGCAACTGATCCTTGTGGATCTGCGGCAAACACATAGTTTTTACTGAGACTAAAAATGTATCTTGCTCTGTTTTTGGTCTCCGCGAAAAAGAATGTGATGCCTCAGATCCACACGATCCGCGGCGCCATGTAAACATTAGAATGAGTGTCTATGGGCATGGAAATCCACGGACAGTACAGATCCGGGCCATGACACGTACTATAGCTTGCTGAATGCGCAGTTCTTGCGTGTGACGCGTTGTTAATGGCATGCCCCTAGGGGAGTCATTTGGATCCTATCAGATCCATGAAAAGTGGTTTTAGGGATGGATACGAATGGTTCAAGGTTCACCATTCCTTTATAGATTCATAGTGTTACTAGACAAATAATCGTAGCTATCAGGTATCAGTTGTAACCCTTGTACAAGATGTTTTTTTAGGCATCAGATAAAACAAATCTAAAAACATAAAATTTATGGAATCTTATATATGTGTGTTTATAGGTGCAACTCGTGGCACTATTTTATAGATACCTCCAGAAGGTTCCTAGTCGTTTCTAGTTGTTTGAGCTGTGCTGTTGTAGCTGTTACGCTGCTTCCTACCAGTGGATATGGTGGAGGTTTATTCCTAGAATAAAAACTGTTGTTACATTTTTTGGTTCTGAACCACAGATATGCTCCCAGTTGTATTAAAGTGCTATATTAGTGATCATTGAAAGTAATACCTAATGTATTTGCCGTCCAGGATTATCAATAACTTGTTGGTTGTAATGCTGAGACACTGGGTTCATCTGATGGTTTCTTTGCCAGGCCTAGGTTAGGTCTTGTGTGTGGCCCCTGGACCAATGATTATATTTGATCGTTGTGGTCTGTGGTTCAGGTATCCCTAAGTGTGGAGATGTGATAGGTTAATGTTAACTATTTTGGGCTGTGTTTTGTATTATAAAATGGCTAATAGTATGTTACCTGCAGCATATGTCCCATATAGAGTTGATGAATATATTTCTCACACAGTGGCCTGTGTTACGTCCCCTGGCACCGCTACCCAGCTCAGCTCCTCTACCAATCAGGCATCTGGCGTCCAGGCGTGCTGTGTTCAGAGCCATTGCCGAGTCCCCTTCCTGTCTGCTGACTACTGGGCTCACATATCAGCACACTACAATGGTCAGAGTCATGAACCTAATCAGCAGTGCTCTAGGCATGGTCACGCTCCTCCCATGTGAATGTAGGGACCGGCACGGCTCAACCTGACACTCCCCTTGACCAATAGCTGTCTGCCCTCCTGTATATCAGGCCACCTCCACTGATGGGAAGTGCCTGATTATTGAGTTAGTAAGCTTCTGCTTCTCTGGCTGTTGGTCAGGCCCCCCTTGTGCTCTCCTCTGGTAGACCCATTCCTGCTCTCCTAGCCTCGGGCTCTGATCCCTCGAATCCTCCTTATCTATTCTGTAGTATAGGCTAACCCTACGAGCTGCCCCCTGGTACTAGCAGCTGTGGTATTTAGTCCCTGTATAGTGCTTGGTTTAACTAGGACCAGCTCACCCAGGGGAGTTCGGTACCATAGCCATGTGGGTCCAATCTAGGGCACCTTCCCCCAGAAGTGTGACAGAATAATCAGGCTATGGACCCTGCTGGTACCTTGTTCTCAGCGCAAAAGGAGCTGGCTTATCTTCGGGAAAATCAGAACCGTATTATGGCTTGCTTTCAGTCCATGGATACCCAGTTAGCCTTCCTTCAGACTTCCAACCCAGCATCCACCACTCAGCTGGCGAGTCTACAACAGGAGCTGTCCGTGCAACGAGACATGCAGTCTCGCATGCTGTCTTATATGTCCTCGGTGAACAATCATCTGGTCTCCCTGCAGTCTGCAACCACGGTCTCGGTTCAAGTCACAGCCTACGACCGGTCTCCAGGAGGTGTCAGGAATCCTCCGCCTCACCTTGGAAAACCGCCTAGGTACAGCGGTGACCCTAAGATGTGCCGTGGCTTCCTCAACCAGTGTCGTCTACACTTTGAACTGCTGCCACAGCAGTATCCCACCGATCGGGCCAGGGTGGCCTTTGTCGTGTCCCACCTGAAGGGCGAGGCCCTGGCGTGGGTTAACCCTCTATGGGAGCGTGATGACCCCATGTCACTTGTCGACCTTTCTGGAGACATTCCGTAAGGTCTTCGATGAACCTGGCCGGGTTGCATCTATTACAGAATACCGCTTCAACCTCCATCAAGGGACCCTCACCGTTGGGCAGTACACCATACACTTCCGCACCATCTCCTCTGAGTTGAGATGGAATAACGAGGCACTGACTGGGGCTTTCTAGCATGGCCTGTCCGGCAGGATAAAGGACGAACTCGCGGGTTGGGATATCCCAGCAGAGGTGGAGGACTTGATCTCGCTTTCCACTCGCATCGATTTGCGTTTCCAGGAACGCTCCTGTGAATCCGCCAGGGAGAGGAGATGCATCCGGCTGCTTCCCTCTGAATGCGGTACGCCCAGTCCACGTGCCATGATGTCTGCCGCCACCCCCTTTTCCGAACCTATGCAGGTGGATGGGGTCAGGATGGTGGAAAAACGCTGAGAGGAGAGGCTGGCTCACGGTCTATGCCTGCACTGCAGAGACGCATCCCAGCGCCGGTATTGTCCAGAAAGACCAGGAAACTCCTCCACCTAGGTCAAGTAATAGAGACCATCCTAGGCAAGAGCGATGCCTCTCAACCCCTCACCCTGCCCGTGCAGGTGTTTCGTCTGCAGAGACGCTTCTCGGAGCTGGCCTACGTGGATTCTGGGGCTGCAGAAAACTTCATTCGGCAAGAGGCTGTGACTCGGCTTAGAATCCCCGTAATACCTCTGTTGATGCCTTGAGTAATTGCGTCGTTAGATGTCAGACCGCTGCAGGAGATCATCACTGAGGTGACGGAAGAGGTTGAGGTGCAGATTGGGGCTCTACACCGTGAAAGAATTGCCTTCTATGTCCTGCCCGGTCTCTCCCATGCCCTGCTCCTCAGGCTTCCCTGACTCCGGACTCATGAACCTGCCCTGGACTGGCACTCTGGGGACGTGCTGCGGTGGGGTCCTCTCTGCCAAGAGAGATGCCTTCAGACCGTTCTGCCACCTTGTTCCCCGCAACCGGATTCTGTTCTTCCTGGTTTACTGGTAGCCTATTGGCAGTACGCGGACGTCTTCAGCAAGGCAGAGGCAGAAGTTCTCCCACCTCATCGGCCGTATGATTGCCTTATAGATCTGGTTCCCGATGCTACATCACCAAGGGGAAGGATCTACCTGTTGTCCCCAGCCGAGTCGCAAGCCATGTCTAAGTATATCACGGACAATTTGGCTAGGGAATTCATCCGAAAGTCCATGTCCCTGCTGGCGCAAGCATTTTCATTGTGAAGAAGAAGGAGGTGTCACGGGTGGCACGGATGACAGGGTAGAGACCACCGCAGACGATCCCAGCGTTTGGCCAATCAGCCATAATGTTTGAGGACGGTCCGTCTTTCAGGGGCTTTTACCTTCTGTGTAGATAGAGAGAAGGTATGATAAGATCTCCCTATCATGGGGAGACGGCTGGGAAGGTCTTGTGCTCGGTCTGGTTTCTACACCATTATTCTGGGTCACTAGGACCCAGCAGGTTCTTCCCACCTTTATAAGGAGTTTCATTGCCCTCCCTCGGTGCAGGTGATATTTCCTTGGACACTCATTATCCTTGCTCCAGCAGAAGCTGAGGTTGTGGAGGTTGCTGTGCTCTGCTGCAAGATAAGTGTTTTCTTTCCCCATTGTCTGTTTTTCCTTGTGTTTGTCTTTAGTTGTTAGTGGAGGGGTCTAGTGAACCTCTCCATCTGATCCTTAGATAAGGTAGTGCTAGGATCAGAGAGGGACGAGGTTCGTGGTCGGCGACAGTTGAGGAAACTGTATAGGGACGTCAGGGCAGACAGGGTCAGCCCCAGGAAGACTAGGGGTCACCCTCTCCCTCTTGTGCCCATAGCTTTAGGGACTCCTTATTCCCCCCCCCGTCGTTGTCCTACGCTGAGTGTCTCTCCCGCTCCCAGCGTGACATTATCACCTGCCAATACTGTAACTGAAGGACAGGGGAGGAACCGATTTTTCTTCCTTTCCTTATGGATCCTGTGTCTGCTTTGGCCCAGCAGCTGCAGTCCCTGTCTTTGGAGGTTGCGGACCTTCGGTCGGCTTTACAGGGCCCGCAGCCGCAAAATGGTGTCTTGGGGAATCAAGCATTGGGTCAGGCCAGACCTGAACCTAAGGTTGCCCTCCCTGACAGGTTTTCAGGAGGTAGAGATAAGTTTACTGTGTTCAAAGAAGCCTGTAAATGATATTTTAGGCTTAGGCCTTATTCCACTGGTGATGAGCAGCAGCGTGTAGGAATTATTATGTCGCTACTGCAGGGAGATCCCCAGTCCTGGGCTTTCTCTCTGCCACAGGACTCTACTTGTCTCCGCTCTGTGGATGAATTTTTCGACGCACTGGGCCTCATATATGATGACCCTGACCGTGTCTCTTTGGCTGAATCCAGGTTACGCCATCTCCGCCAGGGGACTCGGTCGGCGGAATCGTATTGTTCTGAGTTCCGCAGGTGGGCTACGGACACGAAGTGGAACGATCCGGCGCTCAGGAGTCACTTTTGTCAGGGTCTTTCAGAGAGGCTGAAGGATGCTCTGGCGGTTTATGAGACCCCTCCGTCCCTGGAGGCGGCTATGTCGTTAGCTATTCGTATGGATAGACGCCTCCAGGAGCGGAGGAGTAGACCTCCTGTTACTGGGAGCCATTCTCGTGGTGGTTCCTGGTTACCGGGAGGTCACGCGGAGGGTGAGTCGTTCCTCCCGAGTGCGGAGGAACCTATGCAGCTAGGAGGAGCGGCGGCCTCGAGGTTCTCCTCCGGTACCTCCCGGGGCAAGGGGAAGGGGGTCTGTTTCTTCTGTGGGAAAGGGGACCATTTCATTGGGGCCTGTCCCTACACTCCTAAACGGACTGGGGTGCCTGGACCTTATGTGACTATGGGGGGTGTGGAGGTGGTCGAACGGGAGGTGTGTGTATCCTCCATTTGTACTTCCCGTTTCCTCCTAAGTGCGGAGGTGGCGCTGGAGGGCAAAACGGAGGGTATTTCTGTGTTTGTGGATAGCGGTGCGGGGGTCAGCATGGTGGATGCTCATTTTGTAGACGCTCATGGGCTTAACTGCTGTTTATTGTCTCGCCCCATCCGTATCTATGCCATCGACTCAGCACCTCTTGCTCAGGGTAGTCTCACACATATCGTACATGACATTAAGTTGACGGTTGGATCCCAACATCAAGAGACGATATCTTGCTATGTTCTAGACGGTCTCCCCGCTCCCATTGTCCTGGGCTTGCCATGGTTGATTAAACATAATCCCGTAGTAGATTGGCAGTCCGGGACATTGTGGAATGGAGTGATTTTTGTTCTGAGAATTGTTTGGTCACCTCATTTTCGGTGGTGTCTGCTGTATCTCTGCCCCCGTTCCTATCGGAGTATGAGGATGTGTTCTCAGAGAAGGGGTGCCAAGACCTGCCTCCTCATCGGGCATATGATTGCCCAATCAACCTCGTTCCCGGAGCTAAACTGCCCAAAGCTAGGATGTTTACTATATCGGGTCCGGAAAGACAGGCGATGAAGGATTTCATTTCCGAGAGTCTGCAGACGGGTCACATCAGGCCCTCAACTTCGCCGGTTGCGGCTGGTTTCTTTTTTGTTAAGAAAAAGGATGGGGGCCTCCGTCCTTGCTTGGATTTCCGGGAGTTGAATCGGATTACTGTCCGTGATCCGTACCCCCTCCCTCTGATCCCTGATTTATTCAGTCAGGTAGTGGGTGCTAAATGGTTCTCCAAGTTGGATTTGAGGGGCGCCTACAACCTGATTAGGGTCAGAGAGGGGGATGAATGGAAGACGGCCTTTAATACCCGGACGGCCATTTTGAAAGTCTCGTAATGCCGTTCGGGCTCACTAATGCCCCTGCGGTTTTCCAACACTTTGTCAATGACATATTCCATCATTTGGTGGGTAGATTTGTGGTTGTTTACTTAGATGATATCTTGATATATTCCCCGATATGGAGACGCATCAGTCCCATGTCAAGCAGGTGTTACAGGTCTTACGGGACAATAAGCTGTATGCTAAACTCGAGAAATGTGTCTTCGCCGTTCAGGAGGTACGTTTTTTGGGGTACCTCCTGTCGCCGTTGGGTTTTCGGATGGATCCGGAAAAAGTCCGGGCGGTGCTGGACTGGGAACAACCGGACAATCTACGGGCATTGCAACGTTTTTTGGGGTTTACCAACTTTTACCGTAAATTTATTAGGAACTATTCGGTGCTGGTGACGCCTCTTACGGACATGACTAGGAAGGGGACAGATTTTTCCGAGTGGTCGGAGTCTGCTCGCCAGGCTTTCTCCTCCCTAAAGCGTTGTTTTGTTTCCGCACCTATTCTCCGTCAGCCCGATCTTTCTCAGCCCTTCGTTGTGGAGGTGGATGCATCTGAGGTGGGGGTGGGGGCTGTATTGTCGCAAGGCCCTTCGCCTGGGAAATGGGTGCCCTGCGCGTTCTTCTCCAAGAAGTTGTCGTCGGCCGAGAGGAATTATGATGTTGGTAATAGGGAGCTGTTGGCTATTAAATTGGCTTTTGAGGAATGGCGTCACTGGCTGGAAGGGGCTGTCCATCCCATCACGGTTATTACCGACCACAAGAACCTGTCTTACCTTGAGTCCGCCAAGCGTCTCAATCCCCGGCAGGCCCGGTGGTCCTTGTTTTTCACGAGATTTAATTTTACCGTCACTTACCGTCCAGGGGTGGAGAACGTGAAGGCTGATGCATTGTCGCGTAGTTTCCCGGGTGGTAGTGCTCATGAAAGTCCCGTTCCCATCTTACAGGAGGGGGTGGTTGTTTCTGCTCTTTGCCCTGATCTGGAGGGGGAGGTGTTGAAGGTCCAGGGGGGCGCCCCTGCCTCCTGTCCTTCTGGGAGACTGTTTGTGCCATCATCTTTGCGTCTCAGAGTGCTGTCAGAGCATCACGACTCCGTATTGGCAGGGCATCCCGGCAGTAGGGCCACCTTCGATCTTTTATCTCGTCGCTTTTGGTGGCCGGGGTTGAGGAAGGACGTAGCGGAATTCGTATCTGCCTGTAGTGTGTGTGCACGGGCTAAGGTTCCGCATACCCGTCCGGCTGGTTCTCTCTTGCCATTGTCTATTCCTGAGAGGCCATGGACACATGTGTCAATGGATTTTATCACCGATCTTCCGGCGTCTGCAGGCAAGACGGTAGTGCTGGTAGTGGTTGATAGATTCAGTAAGATGGTTCGCTTTGTGGCACTGCCCGCGCTTCCTAATGCTCGGACACTGGCACAGGTCTTTGTAAGTGAGATCGTGAAGCTTCATGGAGTTCCCTCCGAGGTGGTTTCTGATCGTGGTACTCAGTTTGTCTCCAAGTTTTGGAAGGCTTTTTGTGCACGTTTAGGAATTGCCTTGTCCTTCTCTTCTGCTTTTCATCCTCAGTCTAATGGGCAGACCGAACGTATGAATCAGAATTTGGAGACTTATCTGAGGTGTTTTGTCTCTGACAATCAGGAGACTTGGGCGAGTT
>JARQOC010000001.1:473138695-473159984 GCA_033576535.1 Allobates femoralis | reverse complement strand
CCCTAGTGAATTTGAAAAATGTGGGTTAAAGCAACACTTTTGAGGTTAAAGGTTTTTTTTTTCATTTTCATGGCTCAACATTCTAAAATTCTGTGAAGCACCTGGGGGTTCAAGGTATTCACCAAACATCTACATTAATTTGTTGAGGTGTCTAGTTTCCAAAATGTAGTCACTTGTATGGGATCTCTACTTTTTAACCACTTCAGGTGTTTTGCCAAAGGGAGATGGCACCTGCAAACCATTCCAAGTAAATCTGAACTCCAATGTGGTTCTCCTTACCTTCTTCACTTTGCACTGTGGCTCAAAAGTAGTTTTTGATCACACATGGGGTATAGGCATACTCAGGAGAAATTGCAAGACAAACTGTATGTTCACTATCTCTTTTTATCCTAGTGAATTAAAAAATTTGTTGTTAATAGTGATGAGCAAATTTTCCTCAAACACATTTGCCAATTTTAAATTCAGCAAAAACCCAGCCGATTCGATTTGACACCTCAAAATTCTAAAGTTTTGCTGAAAATTCAGGAAATTTGCCAAACTTTCTCTAATGATTCAGAAGACAAAAAGCATTAGTTCATTTGCACTAATGCTTCTGTTCCACATTTTCAGAGTGTCAGTGTCTAGGAGGGGATGGGGGACAGGTCTGGGTCTCAGGACAGATTACTACCTGAGTAGGTCTCCATTTTTTTTCTTTCCCGCACTTACTGTGGGTGGTCTGTTCTGGCATCCAATCAGCACCTAAAAAGAAAATAGCACTTTTTGCACACAGGAGCTTGTGTCATTGGCTGGGTATGTCACATGCTCTTGCCATATATAAACCAGCAATTTCCCTTCATCGCCATTTTCTCAGTGTTGGAGCTCACTGACAGTCTCACTGCTGAAGTGCCAACGCTGCTGATCCTGTGTGTGCTATTGTTGCGCCCAGGCTTTGGGGTACTCGGGTGTCAGGCTGCAAGGAGTAACACCCCTGTTGTCACGGGGAGTGGTAGCCGCGCCTGACCCTGTGTCCTGGGCCTATCTTCCAAAAAAGGGGTAATATGTACAGGGGATTATATACAGTGTTGTTGTGACGCCACCTGTAGTTTCTGGTGAGATGCCACCAGCGCCGTCACAGTCCGCGGAGGTAGATGGTAATGCGGCTAGGGTAGTAAAGTCCTCCACAGGTAGGACTGAACCTCCGGGGCAGCGTTCCTGTATGAAAACAAGTTCTTTTGAAGGAAAACAAGCAGAGTCAAAAGTCACTTTTCCTCCGGGTACTTTACTGTTCACTTGCATGCATACAACGTTACAGTTCAGCACTCCTGATGGTATGAGGACAGGTAGCTTAGCGGGTGGCTGCAGGCAGATCCTAGGTGGTGTGGTGGACCCTTGGTGTGACTGCTTGCTCTATCCCCGTCTGTTCCTTTCCTGCTTCCCAGTGGGAGTGTGAAGCCTGGTGACTTGAAGCTAACCTGACCTCCTTCCTTCTCTCACCCTCACAGCCGTCGGGTAACATTCTGCTGGCTGGCGCTCGTTCCCTTGGTGGTGCCTGGTACCCTTTCTTGGTCCGTTCTGGTGCCCGTGAGAATTAAAGACTCCGCGGGACTCCGGATTCTCTGTGGTCCTAAAGTATCCCACAGGTGCGGGCTCCGGTGCCCGGTAAGCTGTCTGGGATAAACTTCCTTAAGTTCTCACTCCCTTCAGGCTGTCTGCTCCTGGAGAAGCTTTCTTTCTTAAGCCCTTTCTTCTTCCTCCATCTCTCCCTGGTCCCTCAACCGAGAGACCCTAAGCTCGCTGACTTAGAGGCAAAACCAAAAGCCTCCCAAAAGACTCTCTTGTTCCCCCTATAGGTGGTTTTATTCCCTCCCGGGTAACCTCCCACCGTGTAATCTAGTGTGCGAGTGCTGGTTAATGGGTACCACACACCATCCTAGAATCCACCTGCAGCTGGAGTATCTGCACCTCTTTTACGGGTGCAGTACCCCTCTGTGGCATTTTGTGCCATGTCTACCCAGTGCCCACAGTCTACAGGTACAAAACATTTGTTAGGGCTCAGTACCAGTGTTTTTGGCAAGCCAGCTGTGGTACAGTGGTCTGTGTCTGATCATCTGCAACACCCCTGTGCTGGCTAGCGTTGAGCCACCACCCTAGTGTTATAGTTCGATTCGTCAAATGGGAGGTGCGTTCGTCGAATGTTCGTCGAATTTTCGTTGAACACCCTTGAACACACTAAAACACTAGGGTGGTGGTCAATTTCAGTTCCGCAATGTATATACATACATTGCGGAACTTAAATGAAGTGAAATCAAGGGTTAAAAATAAAAAAAAAATCAATACTCACCTCTCTAATCCATCCAGCGACGCTTCCAGCACTGCCTACCTGTCAGAGATGTGATCCCGGCAGCGTTTCCCGGTGAAATAACGAGTTCTCGTGATAACTCGTCATGTGACCGGAAACCGCTGCCGAGATTATGACGTCACCGCAGGTCCTACAGGTCCTCACTAGTAGTGAATAGTAGTCCTGTACCATCCTCTCTAGGCATTCCCTATGTGTCAGACTTGTCCTTTCTTGCAAAGGAAAGTGTAAAAAAAATGTTCAAATGACTCCTAAAAATTGCTGGTAACAGATAGGCTAGGATAACACTTGCATCATGACCCTAGCCTGACGTAAGCACTAAATACTTAGAAATTTTAGCCTCAGCGCATAGCGTTAATGGCAGGTAATGCTATGTGCTGGAGGCTATTGTGCCCTATGACAAACCACTGTTTACCTTAGGAACCGGCTCCATTCAAAGCTCCTGGATATGCGCTTTTGAACAGCGCACAGGAAAACGCTGCAGACCGCGTTTCCTGTGTGCTGATTAAAAGCACATATCCGGGATCTTTGAATGGAGCCAGTTCCTAAGGTAAACAGCGGGTTGTCATAGGGCGCAATAGCCTCGCAGCGCATAGCGTTATCTGCCGTTAACGCTATGCGCGAGGCTAAAATTTCTAAGTATTTAGTGCTTACGTCAGGCTGGGTCGTGATGCAAGTGTTACCTAGCCTATCTGTTACCAGCAATTTTTGGGAGTCATTTGAACATTTTTTTACACTTTCCTTTGCAAGAAAGGACAAGTCTGACACATAGGGAATGCCTAGAGAGGATGGTACAGGACTATCAACAGTTCAATATTGATGCCATGACTGTGGAACTGGACCATTTTGGGCTTTAAAACTGAAAAAGTGGCCTGAGCTCGCCACTCATACCTTGGAGATTTTGTTGTGTCTGGCAGCCAGCGTTCTCTCAGAATGTGTTTTCAGTGACAGATAAGTGTATATGACTGTCTACTGATAGTGTAGATTGTCTAACATTTATCAAGATAAACAAGTCATGGGTCTCCAAGGACTTTACACCCCATTGTCAGAATGGGGAGACTAGGCGCTGCTGCAATAAAGTCCACATTACAATATTTCACCTCTGGGACAATTGCTGCCATTTTAGTGGTGGTTGTGCCTAAGTTTTTTGAAAAGTGGGGACTCTTATTAGGGTCTCTTTGCTATGTGGTGCTCATCTGGAGCAGAGCTCTATGAGCATAACACCTGCTCCTGACATTTGTGCATTGCTTCCTAAATAATCAGCTTTGAAATGCTGGCCCTATGCCTCCTACCTTGCTGCCATTGTGGCCCAATACAAAATCTATAAGATGCATACCACTTTGCTGTGGTGTGACACTAATTTTTTGCAAGGTGTGGACTCTTGTTACTGTCTCCTTTCTGTTTGATGCATGCTGGAGCAGAACTTTGAGTGACATGCCTACACCTGTCAGTCATCCTCCTTTAACTCCTAATCCTCCTTTTACTTAAAGGGACACTGTCAAGTAATTTTTCAGTATGATACTATTATTCCCCTTGAATAGTGCCACGGCAGACCTTTTAAAAACATGTAAAAATCATTCTTGTACTTTTGTAGTTTCCATTTTATCAGCATTGTCAGACCCTGCAGGGAGCTCCTGGATTAGTCCTCTGAGTTATAACCAAATAGTAATAGTCCGGCTGCTGTATAAACTGTCATGTAAGTATGCACTCCCTCTCAGCAGCTCTCTCCTCCCTTTGCTAACAGTGCAGTGTCAGGTTTCAGTAGCTTCTATTCTGATGAGGACACGGAGGGAGAGAGCTATTGCCCATATGACTTATCTAGACTCCATCTGTTTCTGTAAGCAGGAATCCCTGCTGTAACAGTTTCTGTGTTGTATTTCACCTCTTTCTTGGCTGCAGACACAGAGAGCAGAGAGAAGGATGTAACCACCCCCCACCCCACATTGATGTCCTGTGCAGTGATATGGTGTGAGTATGTGACATGCATATTCATCTTGTGGGGAGTGAACAGCTGATAACTACGTGGATCATTCACTGTGAGTGACAGATGGAATGAATCTCTTTATTTGAAGTTTACAGAAGATTGGAGGGAAATATAAATAAAAGAAATACATAAATACAGAGAGCATAGAGTGAGGAATTAGAAAATGATAGCAGTTACATATGGATTTTTGACCTGACAGTTTTCCTTACACATTGTTCTGAGTTCCAAAGCCAGTTTACTTAGCTTTTCTGCTAGCACCACAGGGTACAGTTCTGGTTCAATTGCACTCTGGATAGTCCTCAGCCACCAGGATGACTTGTCCAGTACACCCCTTTCCTGTTCCTCCCTTCTCAGCTTGCTCTTTCTCAGTGCTCGCCTGACTCCTGCTTACACCTCCGCACACAGTGCCCCAATCCACAGCCATGGGTCCTGTTTAGCGACCGGCCGTGTCCCCTGACCCTAGTACGGCTACCTTCTTGGCGGATGTGTCGGGAGTTGGCTAGACCTCGTGGCCTCTGGTTCCGTGGTTGGAGCGTAGAGTCTCCTAGCCACCTTCAGTGTCTGTCTGCTGGTTCTCAAACTGCCCTTCCACTTCACTTCAGATTCGGGCACACGGGTGGATCACTCACTGCTCGTGCTTCTAGAGCTCCCTCTGTCTCTCTGCAGTCTGCTGTTCCAGGACTCGGGATGAGCCTCATCTCCGATCTATTCCTCCAGGTCCTCTCTCACTTACTCCGCCAACTTTCTCTCCTAATTACTTCCTTTTGTCTTTCCTTTTCTACTTCTTGACTGCTTCCTTACTAACTTCCCACCCTCCACTTCTCTCCCCCCATCCCACAGACTATCTGGGCCCTCCTACTATCGTCCCTGGGAAAGGGTGTGTTGGGTACTTTTGTGGGTGCCTGGACTTCCATCCCATTTATTGCAGACAGGAATACCACACCCATGGATTGGGTGCAGTACGCCTCTGTGGTGAACAGACTGCAGGGGCGCCACAACTCCAGTTCAACCTACTAACACTGACCTACAAAGCCGTCCACAACCTGTCCTCTCCCTATATTTCTGAACTAATATCCCAATATCTTCCCTCACGTAATCTTCGATCCTTCCAGGAGCTCTCTTCTCCTTCACACTTCCTCACCCAATCGCCTACAATATTTCTCTGAAATATCCTCCATCATTTTGAATTCTGCGCCCCAACACATCTGATTATCCACCACGCTCAGATCCGTCAGACGTATCCTGAAAACCCATCTCTTCAGGAAAGCTTACAGCCTACAATGATTGAGCCGCCGCCCACCGCCACCAAGCTGCCACCTTGCCATCAGCACCACCAAAGCGGAACTCGCCACCACCAGAGATGTGCACCCACCACCACTTGTCCTGCTGCACGCCTGACCTACTGTTTCCTCCCCATTATCCTGTAGAATGAAAGCCCGCAAGGAGAAGGTCCTCTCCCCTCTATACCAGTCTGTTATTGTTAATTTGTTTACTGTAAACTATATATTTTGTTTGTAACCCCTTCTCATATTGAACACCATGGAATTAATGGTGCTATATAAATAAATAATAATTATTATTATTGACATATTATTTCTCTCAGTGTGAGAAACTCAATAATGTTGTTGATTGTATTATCTACAAGATTATTGACATATGATTTCTCTCAGTGGGAGAAACTCAATATTCTTAAAGTTGTAATACCTTTTAATGAAATATAATGAATGCTGTTACAAAGCAAGTTTTCAAGACAACCTACGCCTCTTCATCAGGCATGGTATCTTCATTCTACCATGCCTGATGAAGAGATTAAGTTGTCTTGAAAGCTTTATTTTGTAACATCATTCGCTATATTTTCGTTGGCCAGAAAAAGGTATCACAACTACAAGATTATTGTGTTTCTCCACTGAGAGAAATCATATGTCAATAATCTTATAGGTATACCAACTACATGATTATTGAGTTTCCCCCACTGAAGCAATCTATCTTGTTTTAACTGGACAACACGGTACCAAACCATTTTTTCTATTAACGTCATAGGATTTAGGATGCTGCAAGGACTCACATATCTGACCAACATGTGTGAAGGGAGGCCAGGTCCAAATTTTGCATTGGGGCCCTTTGGACTCTAGTTACGTCACTGCTTACCGTGTATAATTATTTGTATTCTGATAAAACATGTTATAGCATAATTTTGTGTATGACTAATATAGATGCAGACTGATTGTTTCTTTTTGAAGTCCCATGGGACATTTCTGTTTTTGTCACATACAGACCAAGGAAATGCTAATGTCAATGTTAGTGTCCCAGGACCCTCCCTATTTTGCTGACCTGCTGATCCATGATTATAAGAAAAATGGCATGTCTGTGATATGTATAAATGTTATTAAATATCAAAGAACTTATGATATATAGTGTATTATATGTTTATGATACTTCCATAGTTATACTTATTCTAGTCTTTTTGTACTCCCTTTTTGTGTGTCTGGACCATTATTAAGGGTGACTTTTCAAGGCATATCTAATAAATACAATTATTTTATGAGGTGCTTCAGTTCTATTTGTTGGAGATTTATATGATTGAATTTTGTGAACTCAAGAATGAGACAGTCTTTCACAAATGTTAGCAATGGCAGACTGCATGAGTAGTTACTGGATGTCATATATCTATTGCAATTATTATTATTATTAATACTATTTATTTATAGAGCACTATTGACTCCATCGTGCTGTACATGAGAAAGGGTTACATACAAACAAGTTAAAAATACAACAAACAAGCTAACAGTGAGACTGGCACAGAGGAGAGAGAGGACCCTGCCCTTGCAGGATTACATTCTGCAGGGCATGGTGGGGAGAGAGACAGTAGGTTGGGTTCTGTGCGGACTCTGTTGGTGTGCGGAGCACCAGGTCCATTTGGGTGGTGGAGCGCTAGGTCCAGTTGTGGGGAGGCCGGTCCAGTGGTGGCGGAGCGCCGGGTCCATGGTGGGGAGCGCGGGTCCAGTGGTGGCGAGCCGTCGGTGTCCTAGGTGGTGGTGGAGCGCGGTCCAGTGGGTGAGTGCAGTCGTGGGGTGAGCTGGCACCATGATCATATTGCAATGCCTGATACTGAATGTACTAAATGAAAAGTGTCAATTCAATTATTAAGAAGGTCACAATATATTTGTCCATATAGTAAATGTTCTCTGTACGGAAATGAGAGTAAGCACTACAATAATAATTGGCAGAGCATTTTTCACACAATCTGTCAGGCTCAATTCTTTATGTATGAGCTGATCTATCTACATCACTCATGTTTTCTGTTGATAGTAGGGTTAGACACAAAGTGGTATCACAATGTTTAAGGCCTCATTATTTTTCCATTTTTCTATCTAGTCCTAGAAAAGTCTTGTCAGATAATTTAGCAAACTTTAACATTTGTTTTATTTGCTTTTTAAAGTGTGTTTTGTGCCCTGGAAGAGTTGCCAACAATTAGATCCAAAGTCCCCTTTTCACTGTAATGTGTGATCACTGAATGTGCACTCTTCTTTTTGCCGTTCTCATTTTCTACATGTTATTTTAGAATGACCTTGTCCTTTGCTATTGGTCTTTGTTTTCCAGCTCTCATTATCCTATAAGCTTTTTTTCCATTTCTTATATTTCCAACGAAGCTGCAATAAAAAATCGATTACATATTCTTCATAAATATTTCCACTTGAAAATTAATTTAACATTCATTATTATCATCAATAAACATACAGGTTCATCTCATGAATCAGAATATCATCAAACAGTTAATTTATTTCAGTAATTTTCTACATAACGTGAATTGAATATATTATATAGAGTCATTACAGAGTGATCTATTTCAAGTGTTTATTTCTGTTAATGTTGATGATTATGGCTTACAACCAATGGAAACCCAAAAGTCATTATCTCAGAAAATTAATGTAGGGAGGATGAGGGGTCTGAGAGATAAAATATTACCTAAATAGGATAAGTGTAGAAATCCTGGGCACTAGTGGCTATTATTAAGCCGACTCTAACCAGCATATGAACATGGGGGTGTTGCACAAATCATGAGGCAGCTGTATAATCAATGATTATGAAGAGACATGACGGCACTTACTCCAGAAAGGTCATCTAAGTGCAAAACTCTTTATTCCATATGAGGAACAAGGTTACAGGTGTCAAGGGAGGGAGGGGGTGTGGAGGGAGATGACAGGCGCACCGTTTCGCGTAGTTCACGCTTCAACGGGTCCAACAAACAAATGATGGGGAGATTTTGATTTGATTTTATGTTAATCACATTTTATGATGTCAAACGGCTTCCTCCTGGATAAGGAGGAGCCTCACCGTCATTTGTTTGTTGGATCCGTTGAAGCGTGAACTATGGGAAATGGTGCGCTCGTCGTCCCTCTCTGCACCCCTCCCTCCCTGGACACCTGTAACCTTGTTCCTCATATGGAACAAAGTGTTGTGCAATTGGATGAACTTTCTCGGGTGAGTGCCGTCATTTCTCTTCATAATCATTTATTACCTAAATAGGTATCAGAGGCTTCACCTTGTGTGGTTGTGAGAGTCACAACCACTATAAAAGCATATCACGGCTGATACAGTCCCCAGCGTGGTGCATATAGAGTAGGGAGGATGAAGGGTTAAAAACCATGCTGCTGTATTCTACAAGACATTAAAGGGTGAATATAATATTGATTTATTAGTCAAATTATTTCAGGGCTCCCTGGCTCCTTCTTCAGAACAAAACAATATCATATTACCATGTTTCAGGGCATTTCAGGGAGTCCTGAAACACGTTGACTAATAAATCCATACTATATTCACCTTTTGATGTCTCGTGGAATACGGCAGCGCGGTTTTTAACCCTTCATCTTCCCTGCTTTAATTTTCTGAGATAATAACCTTTGGATTTTTTTTGGCTGTAAGCCATAATCATCAACATTAACAGTAATAAACACTTGAAATAGATCACTCTGTGTTGACTCTATATATTATATGTGTTTCACTTTATGTATTGAATTACCGAAAAAATTAACTTTTTGATGATATTCTAATTCATTGAGATGCACCTGTAGATGTTGGAAAAGACTCATACTGATTAATAAATAATTGACCCTGTTACCTCTGTTGTGAAATCCCCATTTTTTCATGCAGACTAACCAAATTTGCAGATTGGTACGACAATCAAGTATGTTAGTAATATTTATTTCAAATTACTTAAGAGGGTTATTCAGTAGATAAAAATTAAGTTTTAAAGGACTGCAACTTACATTTTCACACTTTTTCCTAGTACGTCAAATGACGCTTTCTAGGAAAAAGCGCAAGATTTTAAACTCCAGCACTCAGATGTCGGCGTTTGAGCTGTGCTCAGGGCTCCAGCACCGTAGGGATCAAATGGCAGCGCTGATGCTGCATTACCATGGCGGTAACACAGCGTCAAGGCTTCCAAAAATTAATGGAACTCCCCTAAGCGCAGCTAATAGCGCCAATCTGACCCTAGCTTTACCCTTATGATTAAAAAGCTTAGTGTTAAAATGGTTCCAATTTGATCTATTATTGCAGTTCTTTAGTGTGAGAATTAGGCCATAGTATAACTGCACTTTCATATGACTTTTCAAAATAACCATTCATTGTGTGTAAATAAGGAAGAACAATATTTTTGACCTTTCTATAGAAGTAACACTAATCTACTTATATAATCGGGAGTTGGGAATTCGGGCACTGTAGCCGAATCCCAGACTCCTTAGCGGCACTGCGAGTGATGACGCGCAGCGTCATCACGAGCCGCAGCCGCTGTACAGTTAAAGAAAACAAAAAAAAAAAAACATCCTCACCTCTCCCCGAGCCCCCGCCGTCTCCCGCCGTCTTCCGCCGTCTTCCGCTAGGCTCCCGGTGGCTGCAGTGCTCTTCTATTGCACTCAAGGACCTGTGGTGATGTCAGAGTCACATGACACCAGCTTACTCCATGCTAACCGCGGGTCACGTGACTCTGACATCACCACAGGTCCTTGACTGCAGTAGAAGAGCACTGCAGGCACCGGGAGCCTGCAGAGACACCGGGAGCCTAGCGGAACACGGCGGGAGACGGCGGGGGCTCGGGGTGAGGTGAGCATAATCTTTTTTTTATTTTTTTTAACCCCTGCCTTGCAGGAGCGCCACCACAGACACCTGTATACTCTGCCACCACACAGATGCCTGTATACTATGCCACCACAGACACCTGTATACTCTGCCACCACATTGATGCCTGTATACTATGCCACCACAGACACCTGTATACTCTGCCACCACACAGATGCCTGTATACTATGCCACCACAGACACCTGTATACTCTGCCACCACACAGATGCCTGTATACTATGCCACCACAGACACCTGTATACTCTGCCACCACACAGATGCCTGTATACTATGCCACCACAGACACCTGTATACTCTGCCAACACACAGATGCCTGTATACTATGCCACCACAGACACCTGTATAGTCTGCCACCACACATATGCCTGTATACTATGCCACCACACACACCTGTATACTCTGCCAACCCACCACAGATGCCTGTATACTATGCCACCACAGACACCTGTATACTCTGCCACCACACAGATGCCTGTATACTATGCCACCACAGACACCTGTATACTCTGCCACCACACAGATGCCTGTATACTATGCCACCACAGACACCTGTATACTATGCCACCACAGACACCTGTATACTCTGCCACCACACAGATGCCTGTATACTATGCCACCACAGACACCTGTATACTCTGCCACCACACAGATGCCTGTATACTATGCCACCACAGACACCTGTATACTCTGCCAACACACAGATGCCTGTATACTATGCCACCACAGACACCTGTATACTCTGCCAACACACAGATGCCTGTATACTATGCCACCACAGACACCTGTATACTCTGCCACCACCACCACACACACATGTATACTCTGCCACCACCACACACGCCTGTATACTCTGCCGCCACCACCACACCCGCCTGTATACTCTGCCGCCACCACCACAGACGCCTGTATACTCTGCCGCCACCACACACACCTGTATACTCTGCCGCCACCACCACACCTGCCTGAATACTCTGCCGCCACCACCACAGACGCCTGTATACTCTGCCGCCACCACCACACACGCCTGTATCCTCTGCCGCCACCACCACACACGCCTGTATCCTCTGCCGCCACCACCACACACGCCTGTATACTCTGCTGCCACCACCACACCCGCCTGTATACTCTGCCGCCACCACCACAGACGCCTGTATACTCTGCCGCCACCACCACAGACGCCTGTATACTCTGCCGCCACCACCACCGACGCCTGTATACTCTGCCACCAGCACCGACGCCTGTATACTCTGCCACCACCACACACGCCTGTATACTCTGCCACCACAGACACCTGTATACTTTGCCACCACCACCACACACACCTGTATACTCTGCCACCACCACCACACACGCCTGTATACTCTGCCACCACCACACACACCTGTATACTCTGCCACCACCACCACAGACGCATCTATATTCTGCCACCACCACACACGCCTGTATACGCCGCTACCACCACACACACCTGTATACTCTGCCGCCACCACCACACACGCCTGTATACTCTGCCGCCACCACCACAGATGCCTGTATACTCTGCCACCACCGCAGACACCTGTATACTCTGCCCCCACCACCACACACGCATGTATACTCTGCCACCACCACACACGCCTGTATACTCTGCCGCCACCACCACACACGCCTGTATACTCTGCCGCCACCACCACAGACGCCTGTATACTCTGCCACCACCACAGACACCTGTATACTCTGCCCCCACCACCACACACGCCTGTATACTCTGCCGCCACCACCACACCATCCTGTATACTCTGCCGCCACCACCACACCCGCCTGTATACTCTGCCGCCACCACCACACCCGCCTGTATACTCTGCCGCCACCACCACACCTGCCTGTATACTCTGCCACCACCGCAGACACCTGTATACTCTGCCCCCACCACCACACACGCATGTATACTCTGCCACCACCACACACGCCTGTATACTCTGCCGCCACCACCACACACGCCTGTATACTCTGCCGCCACCACCACAGACGCCTGTATACTCTGCCACCACCACAGACACCTGTATACTCTGCCCCCACCACCACACACGCCTGTATACTCTGCCGCCACCACCACACCATCCTGTATACTCTGCCGCCACCACCACACCCGCCTGTATACTCTGCCGCCACCACCACACCCGCCTGTATACTCTGCCGCCACCACCACACCTGCATGTATACTGTGCCACCACCACCACACACGCCTGTATACTCTGCCGCCACCACCACAGACACCTGTATACTCTGCCACCACACAGATGCCTGAATACTATGCCACAACAGACACCTGTATACTCTGCCACCACCACCACACACACCTGTATACTCTGCCACCACCACCACACACGCCTGTATACTCCACTACCCACAGACCCACCTGTATACTCTGCTACCCACAGAGCCCCCTGTATACTCTGCTACCCACTGACCCGCCTGTATACTCTGCTACCCACAGAGCCCCCTGTATACTCTGCTACCCACTGACCCGCCTGTATACACACAATTCATTTCACCCTGCTCCCGATGCAATTGCATTGGGCCTTTTTACTAGTTATAATTATAATAGGAAGATCACTGTTTCTGTTATTGCTTAGCAGTTTTTCATCTCTACTCTAGCATCTTTAGCCAATTCTCTTTGTGCTTTTCTCTTTTTGATTCCCTCCAGCTTTTTCGTCCTCCCATAGATCTTTGTAGCATCAAGTGTAGTTTGATGTATCAGTGAAGACTTATTGTAGAGCGTTTTGAGAATGAATGATCAGTGCAGGCAGACAAAAATAAGTGGGGAAAGAGGCGTATATCAAAAATATGTTTACTATCTACACTTGAACTGTAAAAGTAATAAATGTGTAATAACTCTTTAAAGGAGATTATTGTGTTTAAGGCTAGGGTCATATTTGGAAGGCACATTGTGATTACCGCATCCAGATCCGGATGTGGTAATCTCATATGCCTTCACACACATTTTGGCTTCAAAATGTGTCCCTAAACCCGAATCCAGTAACCGGATTGCTCATAATGTGCAATCTGGTTGCCATATGCCTTTGAAAATCGCAGCAGGCTTGCTATAATGCTCTCCTATGGGAGCCCATCCGGCTACCGCAAGGCACATGTGAATGCCTGCGGTAGCCGGATGATTTGTGCATCCCTGCTGCCGCAGGGATGAACAAAGGGTTAATGTTAATATTATATGTGGGCAACATGTCTCCAGGGAGTGTCCACCCTACCTAGTGACATGTTGGCCACATAGAGCAGCATATGAGGGGTTAAATCTCTTTATTACAGTATTGCCGGCTTTGTTCGGCTTTTACAGTTTTATCAATGACATCCGGCGGCTCCTCGCTGTAAGGAGTAGATACAGTACGTAATGTGCGTACTGTACATGCCGCTATTCATGGTCCGGAAAGCTTTAGCATTAGTTCTATGGCGGAGAGCTGCCCATAGAACTAATGTTAAAGCTTTCAGGACCATGGATAGCAAAAGCCAGCAATACTGTAATAAAGAGATTTAACCCCTCACATACCGCTCTATGTGGCCAACATGTCTCTAGGGAGGGTGGACACTCCCTGGAGACATGTTGTCCACATATAATATTAACATTAACCCTTTGTTCATCCACGCGGGACCAGGGATGTACACAGCATACGGCTACCGCAGGCATTCACGTGTCTTGCGGTAGCCGGATGGGATCCCATAGGCGCCCATTAGAGCATCCCCGCTGCAGTTTTCAAACCGCTCTGAAAAACGCTGCCTGCATGATTTTTCAATTTTTTTTTCAAAAGATAAAAATGGTATAAGTCACCAGCATTGTGAGCTAAGGGCAAACGTTTTTATCATTTAATAAGATTTATTGCCTTTTGAAAAAAGTTTGTATGGCAGACTAACTTTGGTGAATATTGTAGAGGTTCATTACATTTTCATTTTTTATGTAAATTTGTTTAATGTAATTTGTGTCTCACCTACAATGACAAAAAAGGGGTATAGTTGTGCTCACCCATAAGGGAAAAAGTCAGTATAAAAGAAGAACCCCGATACACACAACAATGGAGTCATGGCGGGTTTACACGTTGCGATATCGTAGTACGATTTCAATGAAAAGTCACGTGGTTCGATCGTTGGACCCGAGATCGTTGCTGTGTTGTATGGTGTGAACGTCCAATATGATGCAGGAACGATGTCAATGCGATATCGGGGATTGAATGAGCGAGCTATTCAATGCCCCGATATTGAAGGGAGATTGGAGTCGGATCGTGCTGTGTAAACGCACAACTACGATGCGATTTGAAACGTCACCCATTCACTCCCATGTTAAAGGATCGTTCCTGGGTTGGGGGGCGTAGACATCGCACGGACGTTGTATTGCGATATCGCAGCGTGTAAACATCCAATGCGATGCGGGAGAAACGTGCACTAATTGCGCGCTCCCGCGCCATTGAGTTTCGATATCGCAACGATATTGAAGCGTGTAAACCCACCATCAAGGATTGATGCAAAAAAGATCCGTTTATTTTTATTCACCCTATGCTCGTTTCAAACTCAAAGAGCTTTTCATCAGGGGTTGGGATCTGCAGTAAACATACTGTATAAAAATGCAAAATGACAATTAGACAAATTATAACAAAAAGAAAAAGTCAACATATTGCCAATAAACAACCATATGAACAATTTTTCATATACAGTTCATGTACAGTCATACATATGATTCAGAGAAAACAGAATTGTCCATATATTAGATATCATATAAGACAAATTATAAAATCATAGCTATACAGTAAAAGTCTACCATGATTACCTCTTTATGAAAAAGGAGCAGAGCCCAGTGTTGAGGGTGCCTGGACGATTCGGGACGTGCGATTTATGAGTTAGTGAGACCTTATAGAAAAAGGCTTCTAGGAGAAAATAGATTCAACGAAGGTTCTAATGACTGATACGTAGTCAGATGTAACAAGGAAAATTAGAAATATTGGAGTAAGAATGCTACCTGTTAGATGGCCAACCTTGTATGGACACAGAGGTGTGTCAAATAGAGTGGACCAGTCACTGTACATAAATAACTAGAACAGCATGTTAGTGAACAGGTTAGTATGTCAGGCTATAGGGCAACATGAAATCAGGAAAAAGGTTTTATTTTTCCTAGGGCAACACCTGTGACTTGTATTGGTAACAGCCAAGTCGTGGGTATGCAGTCTGTTTCTTATCATGAAACTAGGAGTGGAGAACTAGTAGTAAAAAAGGACAAGAATTAATTGGCTATATTGTGCATAAAAATAGTAAGGGGTCTACAGATACCTTTATGTGGTATATACCACAGTGCAAGAAATAGAAAGGACCCATCCAATATAGTATCCTGACATGCTGAACAGGAAAAGATGTAAGTATATATGGTCTCTCACTTGTGTGACAGGTTCTGCATGCAGTATATACAGACCAAGTCTTTTTAGTAGATGGGAACTAGGATGACAGGCAGGCTATGGCTAGGGTCACACTTGGAGGGTGACCCACGCCTGACACCTCCGCTAATTTTCCCCCGCAGCGCATAGAGTTAACGCTATGAGCTGCCTGCCAATGCTGCCCCATAAAAACCCTCTGTTTACCTTAGCAGCGGCCACACAGGACGTGCGCTTTAGCTGAGCACACAGGAAAACGCTGCAGACAGCATTTCCTGTTCACTGTGATAAAGCGCACGTCCTGTGTTAACGCTACTAAGGTAAACAAAGGGTTTTTATGGGGCAGCATTGGCAAGCAGCTCATAGCGTTAACTCTATGCGCTGCGGGGAAATTAGCAGAGGTGTCAGGCGTGGGTCACCCTCCAAGTGTGACCCTAGCCTATGTCTTAAAAAGGGTTGATCCAGGATGCAACAGCTGAAGCGCACCACCTACATAGTAGAAAAGGGCAGAGAAAACCATGGAGCGATATAATATAGTGTGGTTGCTGAAACTTAATGCTGGATGATGAACCTGGTTGTGCAAAGTGTCCTGTGCATCAGCCAGAATTAAGATTCAGCAACCACACTATATTATATTGCTACATGGTTTTCTCTGTTCCACCACAATGCATTGGACCGGAAATGACATCCTGCCGGTGCATCATACACAGAAGGAGGAGGTGGGAAGTTCAAATCAGGATTGCATTTGAAGATGAATTTTTACGCCCACATGGGCATTTTAACAGCAGCGAGGGGGAGGGAGACGGAGTGCTGGAGACTGCCAAGTCAGGCTACATACCTTAGACAGTATGCCTCATTTGCATGCGAAAATTTAAGTCACAAAGTCTTTTTTCACAGCCAATATAGGACAGTTTTAAGTCAGACAGGGAATGCTAGCGATGTGCTAGGAAGGTGCAGGGACAGGTAGTGATAGCTTAGGGCAGGGGTCTCAAACACGCGGCCCTAGGGGCTTCACTATGCGGCCCGCCGCACCTTGGACAACTTAATGATGCATTGCCCCAGTGCAGCGGGCTGCTGCAGTCCCAACTGTGTGATGACTTCCGTCCGCAGCACTAACAAGCTCTGCCACTCAGCAAGTTCAATGCAAGCTGCCAGCCAATGAGAGGTCCGTGGCTGATGGCGGAATATGACGTCACTTGCGGGCCTCTGGCTGGCAGATTGCATTGATCTTGCTGAGCAACAGAGCGGCGGCTGGAGGTAGTCATAGCTCAGCGGAGGCTGGAAGTCAAAAGTGTGAATGTATGTGAGAGGGTGTGTGTGTTAGGGTGTAAGTATATGAGTGAGGGTATGTGTATAAGAAAATGTGTGTGAGTTTCAGTGTGTGTATGCGAGTGTGTGAGTGTGTATGAGGATGTGTGTGTGTGGGTTTGTGGGTTTGTGTGTGAGTGTGATTGAGTGTGTATGTGAGTGTATAAAAAGAAGGTAAAACAGGATGGGGGACATCAGTAGAAAAGGGGACAAGGATGCGGGATCTCACTACAAAAGGGTTCCAGGATGGGGGACATCACTACTAAAGGGGATCGGGATGGGGACAAGAAGGTAAAACAGGATGGTGGACACCAGTACAAAAGGGGTCCAGGATGCGGGACCTCACTACAAAAGGGGTCTAGGATGCGGGACCTCACTACAAAAGGGGTACAGGATGCGGGACCTCACTACAAAAGGGGTCCAGGATGCGGGACCTTACTACTAAAGGGGATCGGGATGGGACATCACTACAAAAGGGACACGGGATGAGGCACATGACTATAAAAGAGGATCAGGATGGGGGGGGACATCACTACAAAAGGAGATCAGTATTGGGACATCACTACAAAAGGGGACCAGGATGGATGGGGGACATCAGTAGAAAAGGGGATCAGGATGGGGGACATCACTAGAAAAGGGGATGAGATGGGGGACATCACTAGAAAAGGGGATCAGGATGGGGACATCAGTAGAAAAGGACATTACTACAGGGTGGGGACATTACTACAGGATGGGGACATTATTTCAAGAAGGGGGATCAGGATATCAGGATTTGTACTTTACTACATTGAGGAAAAAAATTCTGGTATTACTAAAAATATCACTTAGTCCTACAAGGGATGCGGCCCCCCGCTATAAATGTTTTACTATGCGTGGCCCACCAACCCAGCCAACTTTGAGACCCCTGGCTTAGGGGGTAAAAATGACCTGACAGGTTCCCTTTAAACTGTATGCTGATTACCGTGAGTCAGTTTGCATATCGCCCTTTAGACTTCACATGAGCTACATATAAAGAGTCAGACTGCATACCGTCCTATGGTATATCTATAAATATTGACTGCTGGTGTGTAGTTCTTTATTTAGAGGGAAAGGAATGTAACAGCGGTCCCCGGAGCGCTAGAACAAAGGGACACATATATTAAAGGTTTAACAAACCTCTTTATTCATTCATGACCTCTGAACAACACCCCGGTGTTCGAATTCGATTCGATTCGTCAAATTTGATGTGTGTTCATCGAATGTTCATCGAACACTGTCGAATCCTATTGAAAACAATGGCAGGCAAACACAAACACATACAAACACATAGAAAACACATAGTGTGTTTTCACATCTAAGGATGGTGTGCGTTTTGCTTAATTTGCTTTGCTAGACGTTTTTACTGCTAAAAACGCATAAAAACTCTAGCGTTTTTGGCCCCATTGATTTTAATGGAAACGCATGTAAAAACGCATGCAAAAACGCATGAGTGTTTTCAAAAACGCAAAGCGCCGCACTAGACGCATTTCCCGATGCTTTGTGCAACATTGGCAAAAACATGCATTTTGCGTTTTTGAAAATGCTCATGCGTTTTTACATGCGTTTCCATTAAAATCAATGGGGCCAAAAACGCTAGCGTTTGTATATGTTTTTAGCGGTAAAAACGCCTAGAAACGCAAATTAAGCAAAACGCACACCACCCTTAGATGTGAAACAGGCCATAGAAAACACCTTCTAAGGTGTCCAAAAGGTGACAAACTACTCAGAAGACACAACAAACACATGGAAAAGTGACAAATACATATAAAAATGCAAAAAGAAAAGAGATGGAAGAGTAAAAGGAGGAGGAGACACAGATATTGGCATGTTTTGCCCCTCTAAAATCCATTTTTACTCCAGTATTTGTAAGGCATCATGCACACGATGAGTATTTGGTGACTTTTACTTCAGAGTTTGTAAGGCCTCGTGCAGACGATGACTATTTGGCAGTGGCGTAACTTGAAGCTCATGGGCCCCGATGCAAAAGCTCCGAAGGGGCCCCCTTCTTATTACAAATCTTTAACAACAATAGTTGTTTTCTATAGGCCAAAGGGACTTTGGGGCCCCCTAGGCTCCGGGGCCCGGGTGCGGTCGCAACCCCTGCACCTGTTGTAGTTACGCCCCTGCTATTTGGTGAGTTTTACTTCAGTATCTGTAAGGCCACGTTCAGACGATGATTATTTGATAAGTTTTACTTCAGTATCTGTAAGTACACGTTCAGACGATGAGTATTTTGTGAGTTTTACTTCAGTATCTATAAGGCCACGTTCAGACGATGAGTATTTAGTGAGTTTTACTTCAGTATCTGTAAGGCCTCATGCAGACAATGAGTATTTGGTGAGTTTTACTTCAGTATCTGTAAAGCCACGTTCAGACGATGAGTATTTGGTGAGGTTTTTACTCACTATCTGTAAGGCCCCATTCGCACACTGCTTTTTTTGCTGCATATTTTTAATCACAAGCTCATCACAAACCAGGAGTGGGTGATTAAACATATAAGTGGAGCACTTGTTTCCATTAGACCTTTCCTCTTAGTGTGCCACTCCCAGTTTTGTTTGTTCCACTCCTGGCTTTTTTTGAGCTTGTGCATAAAAAAACGCAGCAAAAAAAGCAGTGTGTGAATGGGGCCTTAAGCCTCGTGAAGACGATGAGTATTTGGAGATTTTTACTTCAGTATCTGTAAGGCCTCGTGTAGACGATGAGTATTTGGTGAGTTTTACTTCAGAATCTGTAAGGCCACGTTCAGACGATGAGTATTTGGTGACTTTTACTTCAGTATCTGTAAGGCCACGTTGGTTCTGAATTGAAACCAACCAATTCTGCATTGAAAAGAACAACAGTAAAGGAACCTGGTAAGAACTGCAACACCTGTGTCTGTCCACTCCTTCTGCGTCTTCCTGCGCTACCACCATCATCATCCACACAGACTCTAATACCAAACCCTGGGGGCCCACTCCACCTGTGGGGAGTGTTTCATTTAAGCTGCCACAACATGTATTCCCTGGGGTCCAAACAGCAGCGCTGGTCATCCCTGACCAGACACCACAGGTGGTGTCACAATAAAAACTTTAATCCCCTGCAAATAAACCTGTTTCCATGCTCGGTCAGGGCCACGACCACCGGGACTGCCACCGTGACATCCCCTTGACTGAGCCCAGTTGGTTGGGTACCCCCAGTCCTTACGACCGTCGCATTACCTTGCTGTAAACTGTTGGCATTTGACCCCAGACGTCTTGACTTCCCTGCCTCATGGCTTGTCTTTGAGAGGTGACAATTGCTAACATCACTTTAAGACTAGCCATATACATTTTTTAGCCAGTGTTGAATCTGACTCAAATGATTCATCATCTTCCTAAAGAGTACCAGAACTTTGAAAAATTGCAGTCCCAGTTGCAAGGTAAGTTGCTTGATGAATGCTTCCCTATCTCTTTAATGCCAGCAGCGACTAAGATGTCTTTACTTTCATACATGTAGTTGGTCTCTCTTGAATCTGTAGTGCCCCTTCCTGATACATTTTTGAGAGAGAAAAACAGTTTAGAGTATTCAGGGAGAGCATTAAGCTATTTTTTTTATCCTGTGACCCACAGATTTCTCATAATGAGTCCCAGCGGGTGGGAATAATAATGTCCCTACTGTGAGGGAGCCTCAGACCTATACGTTTTCATTGTTCCCTGACACCAATGATAAGGGAGGGAGTCTATATCAAATCCCCTATACAGCGCCCCCAGGGCACAGCACTCCCCTGGCATCTTTCTAGAGTACAGAACACAACCACTCCTGATGACACCCACATGAAACCTGTGGGTAGAAACGTGTCGAGTTGGAATCTGTACAGATAAGTGGCAGTATTGATATAACCTCCATACCTAAATACCTCATCTATCCTAATTGGTTTTTCATTACCCTGAAAGTCAATTTGAGGGGTGTAGACAGATTTAATTTGAGTATCTGTAATAAGGGGTTATGTGCAAGCAGGGTCCCCAATATAGATACTATTACGAAGTAACTGTATATTGATAGATGTGGAGATTTGACTAACTATTAGATAAAAACATTGTTCCGTAGCATTGTGACTATGCAAATGCTATAGGACCAGTGTT
>JARQOC010000001.1:473111686-473138595 GCA_033576535.1 Allobates femoralis | reverse complement strand
AATCCACTAGTCACCCCCAGGTAAAAGATAATGTACTCACCTCCTGTGCTGGTGCTGCTCCAACGGTGTCGGTTATTGCGGTTTCAGGGCTCACATGACATTATGACATCACCTGATCCCCGCGTCTAATTACTGCCAACTTCTGTCTCCTACCCTTTGGACACAGGAGCAATCAACAGGAAGTGAGTGGCATCCGCACTGCTCACTTCCTGTTGGTTAACTCATTGATCCTAAGGATGGGGTATAGAAACAGGCAGTGATTGAAAGAGGGGCTCATGTGTTGTCATAATGACATGTGAGCCCCGAAGCCATGATTACCAACATGTGGGTATAGGATTTTTATATTACCTGGATGAGACATTTAGACTCAGAAGGGGTAGTCCTAGTGGTGGACAACCCTTTAAGATCACATACCCAAAGAAAGCAGCATCTCTTTTTCTTTCTCATGTTGTTCCAGGACAAATCTGAGTCCAGGGTAAGGAACTGGAAGCAATATCACCACATTAATAAAGATCCCTGCAGGGGATTTGCACTTAGGTCCTTCAGACAAAAACCATTGAAAAGTGTTTAGGAAAAGCTGTTATAAAGAGATAGTAAAGCAAGAAAATAATAACAATACTTTTAGCTTGTTTACACAGAAGTTATTCAGCACATAATGCAAAGAGAAAAGCAGGGGCGTAACTAGAACTGGCAGGGCGCCATAGCAAACTTTTGAACGGGGCCCCCTCTAAGACACGCCCCCAATGACACGCCCCCTTCAAGACACACACCCTTACCGAATCGGTGTTAACAGTCTGACGCCACCCAGTTTACCGTATATACTCGTGTATAAGCCGACCCGTGTATAAGCCGACCCCCCTACTTTTGCCCCCAAAATCTGGGAAAACCTTTTGACTCGTGTATAAGACAAGGGTGGACCCCAGCACAGGTATACAGCCCCCAGCAGTGTGGTATACAGGCCCCCCAGTGGTATATAGGCCTCCCCAGTGGTAGTACACAGCAGCCTCCCCAGTGGTAGTATACAGCAGCCTCCCCAGTGGTAGTATACAGCAGCCTCCCCAGTGGTATATACAGGCCCCAGCAGTATATACAGCAGCCCCAGTGGTATACAGCAGCCTCCCCAGTGGTATATACAGGCCCCAGCAGTATATACAGCAGCCCCAGTGGTATATACAGGCCCCAGTGGTGGTATATACAGGCCCCAGTGGTGGTATACAGGGTATACAGCTCCCAGCACAAGGTATACAGCTCCCAGCACAGGGTATACAGCTTCCAGCACAGGGTATACAGCTCCCAGAGTCCCAGCACAGGGTATACAGCTCCCAGCACAGGGTATACAGCTCCCAGAGTCCCAGCACAGGGTATGCAGCTCCCAGCACAGGGTATACAGCTCCCAGAGTCCCAGCACAGGGTATACAGCTCCCAGCACAGGGTATACTGCTCCCAGAGTCCCAGCACAGGGTATACAGCTCCCAGCACAGGGTATACAGCTCCCAGAGTCCCAGCACAGGGTATACAGCTCCCAGCACAGGGTATACAGCTCCCAGAGTCCCGGCACACACAAGGTATACAGCTCCCAGAGTCCCAGCACAGGGTATACAGCTCCCAGCACAGGTTATACAGCTCCCAGAGTCCCGGCACACACAAGGTATACAGCTCCCAGAGTCCCGGCACACACAGGGTATACAGCTCCAGAGTCCCAGCACACACAGGGTATACAGCTCCCAGAGTCCCAGCACACACAGGGTATACAGCTCCCACTGCTCCCAGCACAGACAGGGTATACAACTCCCACTGCTCACAGCACAGACAGGGTATACCGCTCCCACTGCTCCCAGCACAGACAGGGTATACAGCTCCCACTGCTCCCAGCACAGACAGGGTATACAGCTCCCACTGCTCCCAGCACAGACAGGGTATACAGCTCCCACTGCTCCCAGCACAGACAGGGTATACAGCTCCCACTGCTCCCAGCACAGACAGGGTATACAGCTCCCACTGCTCCCAGCATAGACAGGGTATACAGCTCCCACTGCTCCCAGCACAGACAGAGTATACAGCTCCCGCTGCTCCCAGAAACCCAGCAAAGGGTAGCTCCCAGAGTCCCAGCCAGCACAGGGTATACAGGCCCCCCCTCACAGTAAGGCCTCCCCATGCTGCCGCTGCTCACTGACTGTACAATAAATAGTGGTAATATTAGCGCCTCTCACCCTCTCTCCGGGCTCAGTGCAGCTCCTTCCTGCTTGTCCTGTGCGGCTGTGCTGTGACCGGTCACCGGCCGGTTAGTAAGGAGTTAACAGGCCGGCCAGTAGGAGACCAACTTCGCAGAGAACACACAGGCAGGCAGCAGGCTACAGTCTGGCGGCGGCGGCAGCCCCTTTGATCTGTGTGCGGCCGGCGCCTGCGGCCGCTTTGAATGGGAGCGGCATCCACCTCGCCGGGGGGCCACGTCGGGCGCGGGCGCCCTCCGCCGGGCCCCCACCCCCCCACCTGATTGCCACACAACAGGTATCGCAGCTGGTATAGCAGCGTAGCGGCGCTGGGTCCGGGCCCCCCACAAGCGCCGGGCCCCAAAGCGACCGCTATGTCTGCTATGCCGGTAGTTACGCCACTGGAGAAAAGGACATTGGATCAGGAATCCCTATCGGGTAAGGTGTATTTTTCTTAGTCAAACATAATACTGGATGCAAAAGATACAGCATTCAGTCTTCCCTAGTTTTCCTTCTTTTTGGATACACTTATATTTTACATTTGTGATTAAAACTTTGTGTCAATTTTAGTATAATTTTTGATAGTTTTTCTGAAATATTTCCAATAGTAAATAATTCAAAAGGTAATAAAAGACATATGAAGGGCTCATACTTTTTGCCGCATCCGGATTGTAATAGCTCTTACTAAATACCTACATTTAAACATACTTTGTAAAACGTAGATTAAACTATACATCAAAACTATTTACCAACTGCATTTTCTTATATTAACTGTTTTAGAAGATTGAATTATTAATCATAATGTTTTGCCTTCTATTGCTTGAAAGATATAAGTGGAAGATTTCCATGGCCTGATACTATGCTATGAGTGTGGATTATATCTTGTGTTGCCAATAAAGGGATTTCTTTCAGGAGCGCATGGAAGGTTAATGTTTCTCGACTACCTTAAGTAACAAAAGTTCTGCCAAAATGTAAAAGGAACAAGATATAAAAGATCCCTTAATACCCATAATCTTAAAGAGCTTATCAAAGGAAGATGTTCGGGATGAAATTGATAATATGAAGAAGATTTTACTAAACACTCTAGTTTCTTTGGCCAATAATACTAATGAACACTGAATAATGTCTCGTCTTGGACTGATGTAGAGTAATAGATCTGTCAAATGCCAAGTTCAATGATAAAATGTCATACTGTTTATCACATTCGATGTAGACCTCTGAACACATATACATTGCAATGCAATTTGTTAAATATTTAAAGAAAACCTGTTATCAGGTTTTTGTTTTGAAATCCGACAGCAGAATGAGTTAAGGACAGAGACCCTGATTCCAGTGATGTATCACTTAGTTTACTGGGTGCCGCAGTTATTATAGAAGCACAGTTTTGCTGTAGATCTAGCAGAGCCCACCCTCCCACAGCACAGCTTTCTGTGGACATTGAATAGAGTCAGAGAGCTGCTAATTAGGGCTGGGAGCGAGGTTACACACCATAATGCACAACACTAGATGTCCTGTAGTAATAATCTCCTACTGATAAAACATGGATTGTTTTAAAACAGCAAAACACATCTCAGTAAATGTCAAATTGCTGTAATCAGGGTCCCTGCTCTAATATTAATCCCTGCTCTCAGATTATATAGCGAAAACCTGCTGGCAGATTCCCTTTAGTTGCACATATAAATGTTACTTACCTCATATGTCTGATATGTGAAAGAATAAGAAGTAATTGAGCCAATCGTCTTTGCTGCTGCTGAAGGGAAAGTCCAGTTTTAGCCATAAAATGCACCAATGTGTCTATGATTTTGTCCAAAATTAAATGAATTTGGTCTGTATCCTCTAGAGATTCCAAGGTACTAGACAAAAATGTATAAACACCTGAGAAGATAAAAATAAAGTAAGTTATCATTTACACCTTGTTTACAGACTTCTGATGACAGGTAAATGATATCTAAATTTTCAATGAGGATGTCTCATGAGGATAATGATATATATTTATATCAGGTACATCCCACTAGTAGAGAGTGGCCCATGCTGGAAGTTTATTCATTTTACGGCTGCCAAATAATGCAAAACTGATTTTTAGGACCCTGGCCATCAGCGACATCATCTTGACAAAGTATTCATACCCTAGGAACTTATCTACATTTCTTCACTGTACCCCCACAAACTTATATGTATTTTATTGGGATTTTTCATAACACATCAACACAAAGCAGCAAGTATTTTTTTTGGTTTTCCAAACACTATATATATATATATATATATAATATATATATATATACACACTGTATTTTTCACTTTATAAGACTCTCCTGATTATAAGATGCACCCCCAAATTTGGTGAAAGAAAAGAGAAAAAAAATGATTTCTAATGTTAAATGGGGTCCGCTGTCTTATAATGCCAGTGTTCGTCTTACAATCAGTATATAAGTCCCTCATCCTGGTACATAAACCCCCCATCCTGGTATCCAGGTATATATATCCCTCATCCTGATATATATGTCACTCATCTAGGTATACGTGTCCCCATCCTGTATATATGCCCCCATCCTGGTATATATATCGCTCCTCCTGGTATATATGTCCCCATCCTGATACATGTGCCCCCCCCATCCTGGTATATATATATATATATCCTTCATCATGGCATACATGCCCCCATCCTGTATATATGGCCCCCATCCTGTATATGTACCCCCATCCTGGCTTATACATCCCCCATCCTATATATATGCCCCCCATCCTGTATATATGCCCCCAACCTGTATACGGTATATACCCTCCAACCTGTATATATGCCCCCATCCCCAACCCTTTGACTATATGGCCACGGACCCCATGTCTTACTGAGGAGGCAGCTGCTGAGCGGGGGGTGCCAGAGGCAGGTTTTGGTGGGTGGGGGCCACAGCTGCAGGGCCGGAGCAACAAAGATGTACCGGCGACAGCGAGCGGTGGGTGCTGTCATTAACTGTAGAGGCTTCAACAAAATGGCCACGCCCATAATTGAGACCCGCGGCCAATTTGAGGTCTCTATCTCTACCGGCCGGCTGCACACAAAAAAACATGGCGGCACTCACCGCTCACTGCAGTTGCTACATCTCCGTTGCTCCGGTCCTGCAGCTGTGCCCCCCACCCACCAGAACCTGCTCAGGCACCCCCGAAAAGCAGCCACACCCCTCACCCCCCTCCTCCAGTAATATAAAAAATGTTTTTACATTTGCTTTTTAAGACACACCCCTGCTCCCCCCCCCAGTTTGGGGGAACAAAAGTGCGTCTTAAAAAGTTAAAAATACGGTATATATATCTATATATATATATATATATATATATATCAATATGTATATATTTATATCTTCAAATTTAATAATACCCCTAAATAAAATCCTGAGTGACCAATTGCCGCCAGACTTCACCATCTTAGTCATTTGAGACCAGTTTATGTCAGTGTGGCACCCCAGGGTTCGGTTGCCACAGATACACCTGGGACAGAGAAGGATCTCCACATCAGGTAAGCCTGCACACAACACCTTCCACTCCAGACCTGAAGGGGGAGATCTACAAACCGAGTATAGGCGAGGTCCCCTATAAATTCAGGCCTGGAGCGGAATTAGTTAGTGCAGTTCCAGGGAGGACTGTGAAGACATCCTGGTGACGGAGCTGTGCTAAGCCCATGCCAGTGAGCGCTATGAACCTGCGTGAGGGACCCTAGAGCGAGGGTTGGAGGCAAGGAGTAGTAGCAGCAGGGGAAGTGGAGCCATACCGGTTCGACCCAAAGGAACAGCGCCTGAAACCGGACACCGGAGTCCATGACTGCAAGGGACCTGTTAGTCCAGCAGTAAAGACCGGAGGGCAGGGAGACTCCAGGTATCCTGGCCGCAGCAGCACTTGAGGCACAGCCACTTAGCAGAGCCCGGGACTGCAGGGGATACAGCGGTGCCCGCAGCAGAGCTCTCACAGCCTGATATGCAAGTGAGGACTACAAGAGAGGGTCAGGGCTTAGCTTCAGACAGCCTGGGACCAGAAGCACACACAGCGCAGCAAGGAGGCCTCATACTCGCCAAGTGTGGAGATCCTGAACTGTTACCAGACCACCTGGACCCGTACCATCAGAGACTGTACCCTGAGCTATACCTGCAACATCAGTAAAAGGTACAGAAACATCAACCTTGAGTGTGTCTGTTATTACGGCCCTTGATCCTCCATAGACTGTCCTGCAATTCCCTCACCTGGTGAGCGGCACACTTGTTGCAGTGAAAAGGACAAGTGACTGTGCTATGTGGTAAGCTGCCTCCCTGTTTAAAGACTGTACAAAAACTTTTACAGCTGACCCGGGGACCCCGCTCCATCTATGGGGAGCGTAAGCAACTTGCTGCCCAAACATCACCCGGGAGCTCTGACCCGCAGCACCAGAAACAATCCGGAACTGTATGTGGTGTCATGAAACACTTTTATTTTATTTTTATTGACTGTTTCCCCATTTTTTAAGTGACCACCAGGGCCACGGGACCATGCACAGGCCCCAGTGACATTTCCCGTTAACTAAATGCCCGGTGTAACAGGCCAGATTAACCCCCCGACCAGAATATACCCGGGGTTAAAGTGGCCTAGCCCAGATTATACCCCGGGTATATTCTGGCCTAGCCCAGTTTATACCCTGGGGTATAAACTGGGCTAGCCCAGAATATACCCCCCTGGGCCAGAATATACCCCGGGTATATTCTGGCCTAGCCCAAACTATACCCCGGGGTATAAACAGGCCTAGGCCAGATTATACCCCTCCGTATACCACAGCAGCTGTCGATCAGGGGCCCAAGCAATGCATGAGGGCCCGAGGCTGCACAAAGTGGCCCCAGGCAGCAGAAAGTGGCCCTACGCAACATACAGGGGCCTCAGGCAGTGCTAGGGCCCCAGGCAGCACAAGGGGGCCCGAGGCAGCATACAGGGGCCCCAGGCTAACACCAGGATCCCAGGCTACAAACAGGGGCCCCAGCCAGCATACAAGGGCCCCAGGCAGTGCACGGGGCCCCAGACAGTGCACAAGGCCCCAGGCAGCACAAAGTGGCCCCAGGCAACATACAGGGACCCAGGCAGTATTAGGGGCCCCAGGCTACACACAGGATCCCAGGCTACACACAGGGGCCCCATGCAGCATACAAGGGCCCCAGGTAGCACAAAGGGGCCCCAGGCAACATACAGGGGCCCCAGGCAGTACTAGGGGTTCCCAGGCTACACACAGGATCCCAGGCTACACACAGGGGCCACATGCAGCATACAGGGGCCCCAGGCAGCACAAAGTGGCCCCAGGCAACATACAGGGGCCCCAGGCAGTACTAGGGGCCCCAGGCTACACACAGGATCCCAGGCTACACACAGGGGCCACATGCAGCATACAAGGGCCCCAGGTAGCACAAAGGGGCCCCAGGCAGCACAAAGGGGCCCCAGGCAACATACAGGGGCCCCAGGCAGTGCTAGGGGCCCCACGATACACACAGGATCCCAGGCTACACACAGGGGCCCCATGCTGCATACAAGGGCCCCAGGCAGCACAAAGTGGCCCCAGGCAGCATACAGGGGCCCCAGGCAGTACTAGGGGCCCCAGGCTACACACAGGATCCCAGGCTACACACAGGGGCCCCATGCAGCATACAAGGGCCCCAGGTAGCACAAAGGGGCCCCAGGCAACATACAGGGGCCCCAGGCAGTACTAGGGGCCCCAGGCTACACACAGGATCCCAGGCTACACACAGGGGCCCCATGCAGCATACAAGGGCCCCAGGTAGCACAAAGGGGCCCCAGGCAACATACAGGGGCCCCAGGCAGTACTAGGGGCCCCAGGCTACACACAGGATCCCAGGCTACACACAGGGGCCACATGCAGCATACAGGGGCCCCAGGCAGCACAAAGTGGCCCCAGGCAACATACAGGGGCCCCAGGCAGTACTAGGGGCTCCAGGCTACACACAGGATCCCAAGCTACACACAGGGGCCCATGCAGCATACAAGGGCCCCAGGTTGCACAAAAGGGCCCCAGGCAACATACAGGGGCCCCAGGCAGTGCTAGGGGCCCCAGGCTACACACAGGATCCCAGGCTACACACAGGGGCCCCATGCAGCATACAAGAGCCCCAGGTAGCACAAAGGAGCCCCAGGCAACATACAGGGGCCCCAGGCAGTACTAGGGGCTCCAGGCTACACACAGGATCACAAGCTACACACAGGGGCCCCATGCAGCATACAAGGGCCCCAGGTAGCACAAAAGGGCCCCAGGCAACATACAGGGGCCCCAGGCAGTGCTAGGGGCCCCAGGCTACACACAGGATCCCAGGCTACACACAGGGGCCACATGCAGCATACAGGGGCCCCAGGCAGCATACAAGGGCCCCAGGCAGCACAAAGGGGCCCCAGGCAGTGAATGGGGGCCCCAGGCAGCACACAGGGGCCCCAGGCAGCACACAGGGGCCCCATGCAGCATACAAGGGCCCCAGGTTGCACAAAAGGGCCCAGGCAACATACAGGGGCCCCAGGCAGTGCTAGGGCCCCAGGCTACACACAGGATCCCAGGCTACACACAGGGGCCCCATGCAGCATACAAGAGCCCCAGGTAGCACAAAGGAGCCCCAGGCAACATACAGGGGCCCCAGGCAGTACTAGGGGCCCCAGGCTACACACAGGATCCCAGGCTACACACAGGGGCCACATGCAGCATACAGGGGCCCCAGGCAGCATACAAGGGCCCCAGGCAGCACAAAGGGGCCCCAGGCAGTGAATGGGGGCCCCAGGCAGCACACAGGGGCCCCAGGCAGCACACAGGGGCTCCAGGCAGCATACAAGGGCCTCAGGCAGCACAAAGGGGCCCGAGGCAGCACACAGGGACCCCAAGCAGCACACAGGGGCCCCAGGCTACACACAGCATCTCAGGCTACACACAGCATCCCAGGCTACACACAGGATCCCAGGCTACACACAGGGGCCCCAGGCAGAATACAAGGGGCCCAGGCAGTGCACAGGGCCCTAGGCAGTACAAAGTGGCCCCAGACAACACAAAGTGTCCCCAGGCAACAGAAAGTGGCCCCAGTCAGCAGAAAGTGGCCCCAGGCAACATACAGGGGCCCCAGGCAGCACACAGGGGACCCAGGAAGCACACGGGGTCAAGGACAGCACAAGGGTGGGGGAGAGACAGCGCGCAAGGGGGCAAGAGACAGCTTTCAGGGCCCCTTTGTGCTGCCTTTGATCCTGTGTGTAGCTTGGGGCCCCTGTGTGCTGCCAGGGGCACCTTTGTGCTGCCTGGGGCCCCTAGCACTGCCTGGGGTCCTTGTATGCTGCCTGGAGCCCCTGTGTTCTGCCTGGGGCCCCTGTGTTTTGCCTGGGGCCCCTTTGTGCTGCCTGGGGCCCCTTTGTGCTACCTGAGGCCAATTTGTGCTGCCTGGGGCCCCTAACACTGCCTGGGGTCCTTGTATGCTGCCTGGGGACCCTGTATGTGGCCTGGAGCCCTTTTGTACTGCGTGGAGTCACTTTGTGCTGCCTGGGGCCCCGTGCGCTGCCTGGGGCCCTTGTATGCTGGCTTGGGCCCCTCTGTGTAGCCTGGGATCCTGTGTGTAGCCTGGGGCCCCTAGTACTGCCTGGGGTCCCTGTATGTTGCCTGGGTCCACTTTGTGCTGCCTGGGGCCCGTTTGCGCTGCTTGGGGCCCTTGTATGCTGCATGGGGCCCCTGTGTGTAGCCTGGGATCCTGTGTGTAGCCTGACGCCCCTACTACTGCATGCGGCCCCTGTATGTTGCCTGGGGCCACTTTGTGCTACCTGGGGCCCTTGTATGCAGCATCGGGCCCCTGTGTGTAGCCTGGGATCTTGTGTGTAGCGTGGGGCCCCTAGCACTGCCTGGGGCCCCTGTATGTTGCCTGGGGCCACTTTGTGCTGCCTGGGGCCCTTGTATGCTGGCTGGGGCCCCTGTGTGTAGCCTGGGATCCTGTGTGTAGCCTGGGGCCCCTAGTACTGTCTGGGGCCCCTGTATGTTGCCTGGGGCCACATTGTGCTGCCTGGGGCCCCTAGTACTGCCTGGGGCCCCTGTATGTTTCCTGGGGCCACATTGTGCTGCCTGGGGCCCCTTTGTGTTGCCTGGGGCCCCTGTATGCTGCATGTGGCCCCTGTGCGTAGCCTGGGATCCTGTGTGTAGCCTGGGGCCCGTAGTACTGCCTGGGGCCCCTGTAAGTTGCCTGGGGTCACCTTGTGCTGCCTGGGGCCTTGTGCACCGCCTGGGGCCCCGTGCACTGCCTGGGGCCCTTGTATGCTGGCTGGGGCCCCTGTGTGTAGCCTGGAATCCTGTGTGTAGCCTGGGGCCACTAGTACTGCCTAGGGCCCCTGTATGTTGCCTGGGGCCACATTGTGCTGCCTGGGGCCCCTTTGTGCTGCCAGGGGCTCTTGTATGCTGCATGGGGCCCTTGTGTAGCCTGGGATCCTGTGTGTAGCCTGGGGCCCCTAGTACTACCTGGGGCCCCTGTAAGTTGCCTGGGGCTACTTTGTGCTGCCTGGGGCCCCTGTGTGCTGCCAGGGGCTCTTGTATGCTGGCTGGGGCCCCTGTGTGTAGCCTGGGATCCTGTGTGTAGCCTGGGGCCCCTAGTACTGTCTGGGGCCCCTGTATGTTGCCTGGGGCCACATTGTGCTGCCTGGGGCCCCTAGTACTGCCTGGGGCCCCTGTATGTTTCCTGGGGCCACATTGTGCTGCCTGGGGCCCCTTTGTGCTGCCTGGGGCCCCTGTATGCTGCATGTGGCCCCTGTGCGTAGCCTGGGATCCTGTGTGTAGCCTGGGGCCCGTAGTACTGCCTGGGGCCCCTGTAAGTTGCCTGGGGTCACCTTGTGCTGCCTGGGGCCTTGTGCATCGCCTGGGGCCCCGTGCACTGCCTGGGGCCCTTGTATGCTGGCTGGGGCCCCTGTGTGTAGCCTGGAATCCTGTGTGTAGCCTGGGGCCACTAGTACTGCCTAGGGCCCCTGTATGTTGCCTGGGGCCACATTGTGCTGCCTGGGGCCCCTTTGTGCTGCCAGGGGCTCTTGTATGCTGCATGGGGCCCTTGTGTAGCCTGGGATCCTGTGTGTAGCCTGGGGCCCCTAGTACTACCTGGGGCCCCTGTAAGTTGCCTGGGGCTACTTTGTGCTGCCTGGGGCCCCTGTGTGCTGCCAGGGGCTCTTGTATGCTGGCTGGGGCCCCTGTGTGTAGCCTGGAATCCTGTGTGCTGCCTGGGGCCCCTGTATGTTGCCTGGGGCCTTGTGCATCGCCTGGGGCCCCGTGCATTGCCTGGGGCCCTTGTATGCTGGCTGGGGCCCCTGTGTGTAGCCAGGAATCCTGTGTGCAGCTTGGGGCCCCTAGTACTGCCCAGGGCTCCTGTATGTTGCCTGGGGCCACATTGTGCTGCCTGGGGCTCTTGTATGCTGCATGGGGCCCTTGTGTAGCCTGGGATCCTGTGTGTAGCCTGGGGCCCCTAGTACTACCTTGGGCCCCTGTATGTTGCCTGGGGCCACATTGTGCTGCCTGGGGCCCTTGTATGCTGCATGGGGCCCCTGTGTGTAGCCTGGGATCCTGTGTGTAGCCTGGGGCCCATAGTACTGCCTGGGGCCCCTGTATGTTGCCTGGGGCCACATTGTGCTGCCTGGGGCCACTTTGTGCTGCCTGGGGCCCTTGTATGCTGCATGTGGCCCTTGTGTGTAGCCTGGGATCCTGTGTGTAGCCTGGGGCCCCTAGTACTGCCTGGGGCCCCTGTATGTTGCCTGGGGCTCCTTTGTGCTACTTGGGGCCCTTATATGCTGCATGGGGCCCCTGTGTGTAGCGTGGGATCCTGTGTGTAGCCTGGGGCCCCTAGTACTGCCTGGTGCCCCTGTATGTTGCCTGGGGCCACTTTGTGCTGCCTGGGGCCTTGTGCACCGCCTGGGGCCCCGTGAACTGCCTGGGGCCCCTTTGTGCAGCCTCGGGCCCCCATGCATTGCTTGGGGCCCTGTGCATGGCTTGGGCCCCTGATCTACAGCTGCTGTGGTATACGGAGGGGTATAATCTGGCCTAGCCCAGTTTATACCCCGGGGTATAGTTTGGGCTAGGCCAGAATATACCCGGGGTATATTCTGGCCCAGGGGGGTATATTCTGGCCTAGCCCAAACTATACCCCGGGGTATAAACTGGGCTAGGCCAAAATATACCCGGGGTATAATCTGGGCTAGGCCACTTTAACCCCGGGTATATTCTGGTCGGGGGGTTAATCTGGCCTGTTACACCGGGTCTGGGTACCCCACGGCCATGGGGCTGGCCATAAGCATTTGTGAAAAGTGCTGCTGTTTGGTGGGTGAGGTCCCCATTATTCACTTTACTGTGCCTTTATTTTTATCATTCCTGGGCTTTCCCTGGCTGATTGACATTAGTTGTGCTTTCTATGTTGATCATTATATTGGTGGAATTAATGTATTATTTTATCTTAACCACTGATGCATTTGTGAACTATTTATTTGATATATGCATTATTTATAATTGGGGTCTTTTTTAAGATCGGGGTTCCCATAGTCACTCACCCACCAACCTGTCTCCGTGCCTGTATTTAGGGATTCCTTTATATGACAATTTTAACATTTTGTATCTAATTAAGTTTAAAAAAAATCTTTTTATGGTTCAATCAGTTGTCCATTACTGGACAACCCTGTGTTATTGCAAAACGTTTTAAACATTTTTACATTTAAATATACATTTATTGTACTCAAAGAGTTATAATTAGTTAAAAATGGAGTAGGGAAGAAGAGGGAAAGGGAAGGGATGATGGGGACTAAAAGGAAGTGAGGGAGGTCAACTCTTTATTCCATAGTGAAATTAAATCAAGGAGGAGGGACATAGGAAATAAACAAAGTTAGAGAAAGCTAAACATACATATATATACTGTATACATATATATATATATATATATATACATACATACATACACACATATATATATGTATATATATACACTATATATATATATATATATATATATATATATATATATATATATATATAGTTTATAAATCTAACAACTTGCAATTTACTTAAAAAATGTTTTCAAACCAAATCCTGTTGAGATTTTAATCCTGTATTGGCTTTATATGAGCTTATATTCAAGCACACTACAGATATATCCAAGCACAATACTTAGTAGAGGAGGATGGTATTGTGTTGAACGCGCTATTGTCACGAATAGACTGCAGTCCACGTGTGTTGCTCCTGTGGTTTAAATATGAGTTAATTTCCTTTGGCACATTGAGTGTTAATCTGTAGATGCTGCTGTATTGCTGTGCGGCTCTGCAGGTGGAGGTAGAGGGGTGTATCATCCTGTTCTCCACTCCCCCAGCCTTTAAGTAGTTCCACTTCCTTCCACCAGGTGTCACAGATAGAGTTTCACTATGCTCTGACCGTGTGTGCACTAAGACATCCTTTCGGTCTGCTGAAGCTTTCCTGCCATTGTTACCCTTGAAGATTCCTATCTTGGGAAACTTGCTGCTGCTGTCCTGGTCCATGGGTAGGTGAAGGGAAATTAGCACAGGGCTGGTTAAGGAGCAGAGGGAAAGGGTGGTTACCCAGACCTCCTCACCATCAGAGGTACCTCTGGGTTCAGGGTCAGACTAGGGACCCCAGTCTATAGGGTCAGACCAGTTACCGAGTCAACCTTGCCCATTACCATCCTGCTTCCATTCCGTCATCTGCTTAATCATTTTCGTGACAGCTGTGCTGTGGTAAATTACAAACTCTTTGATTTCCAAAATAGTTCTATCTTGTTCTAACGTGTTTCAATGCCGAAACAGGCACCCTTCTTAACATCCATCAAGACAAATTCCACATTTATATTTCAAAAGATTCTGAAGTCACAAAATCCCATTAATTTTGTCTCTACAGAAAGATACTTTGACAGAAGGACCTTTTAAAGGAAAATATATTCATTAACATACTGCAGCTTGGAAAAGGTCATGTTTTAATTAGCAAGGAGATTCTATTTGCATGAAAAAAGCAAAGCAAGAATAACAGTAAAAAAGAGAAGCATTCTCATAAAGCACCATAATTAGGTATAATTTTCATAAAGTGAGCAGAACATTTGAGATCTATTTTAGTTGAATATGCTACAATTTGTCCAACAGGGAACGGGTGAATCTAATTAAATTACATTTATTCAATGGCTACATGATAAACATATCTGTTGTACCTCATTAACAAAAATTACAATATTGCCATAAACCATAACATGGCCTTTCTATGCTGTCTATCTGACAATTTATGAAATTAGTTATAATTTGTTCCTAAAGCTCAAACAATTGGAGATATTGTCTTTAATTCTAAATAAATGAGCTATTTCTAAAGTGTTAGTCATTAACATAATTTACATATAGAGGGCTTGCTGACACACTGTAACAGAATGAGAAGCCTTATTATGCGGCTTTCAGAGCACCAATTAAACATTGGGTTTATTGACCTAAAAGAGTAAATATAACTATATTTGTCATTTTTTGAATTTCTTTCCTGAAATACCCCATTAAAGCTGGTACAATGGATGGATGGATGGATGGATGGAGTAGTGGCGTTTCCAAAACAGAATAAAACACTTGTAAAAGTGATAAATATAAATAAATCTATCCATGTCATGAACAAAGTAGCACAGAAATCTCTAAGTACATTGCATCTTTGTGAGAATGTCTTTGTATAATTAGTTGTAAGCATGCCCTGATACTGTCAGCTATGTACTGAAGCACTGCAGAGCCGGCTGTCAATCAAAGTACTGGGCTATGCTTACAACTGCTGCTTACAGTATTATGGAAGATGACTATGACTGCACCAGCACACCTGCATGACTAAAAGTTTGCAGCTCCTGGGAGGAATTACGTTCATTTTCCCTTGGGTACCACACTTTCAGTACAGCATCAAGGCACCTTCATAACACTATTAACTAACAACCTGAAAGCTGTCAGTAACCAAAAGCAGTCTTGGCACTAAGTTAAAAAAAATATCAGGCTGCTTTAACTGATTGTGTTTAAACAGATATCTCATTACCAAAGTGCCACACAAGAAACATCTCATGATGGATAAAACCAATGAGCTGTCTCAAGATCGTCACACCTTTATTGTTGCGAAACATATTAATGGTATTTGTTACAGAAGAATTTCTAAATTACTAAAGGTTGCACTGAACGCTGTTGAAGCCACAAACTGGACGTGGAAAGAACATACATTCACCATAAAGCTGACACAACCAGGTTTTCACAATATTTTAGATAGAGGAGTGGAGTGAAAAAAATTGTCAGAAGAGTTGCCCAAGAGCCAAGAAATACCTTTGGTGTGCTACAGAAAGACCTGGAATCAGCAGGTACAAATGATTCCAAGAAAATAATAATACACTCTACCTCCATAGCCAGTACGCACATTCACTAGGCAAAAGTGCATTGCTAAACAAAAAGCAAGTTCAAGCGCGTTAATGGTTGCTCAACAACATTTAAAAAGCTTGTGAAATATTGGGAGAATATAGTCTGGTCAGATGAAACCAGAATTATACACATTGGATGTTATATTGTAATACACAACATGTTTTGAGGTCAAAAGGTACTGCATATCACCCCAAAACACCATACCAACAGATACGTTTGTAGGTGGAAACATCGTGATATGGGGTTATTGTCTGTCATATGGCACTGGCAAACTTCATAAAACTAAAGGAAGAATTAATAGACAAATGTACCTCGTCATTCTTCCTAAATATGTGCTGCCATATACCAGGATGACGAAGATGAAATAAGGATGGACTTTTCTGCAAGATAATGATCCCAAACACATTTCCAAATAACTCTAAATTGGTTTCAGAATAAAAAATAAAGCTGCTGGAATGTCCCAGATAATCACCTTACTTGAATCCAATAGAAAAATGATGGAAGGAGCTAAAGTTCGGAGTTCACATAAGGAGCCCACAGAACTTTTAGGGCTTGAATAGTGAGCGGAACAATGGGCTGAAATGTGAGTAATGTATGGGACTAGCCTCACTATACATAAGGTGAATGCACGAAAGCATTTGTACTAAGTATTAAATGCTCTTCAGTGTATTTCTCTGTGTCATTTCTCATGATTACTAAATTCATGAATACCAATGGTTTGATTTATTTGCCTGTGTAGATTTAATGGATTGATACAGACATCTAGTGAGAAATTAATGTCCATAATGTATTTCACTCGCTCTATATATAACTGTAAGTTAATGCTACAGCTCTGGGGAGGTATGGCTCATATCTGAAGTTGTACTTCATACTTACCAGAATTTAGAAGAATAATGGATTTTAAGCAGATAAATTCTTCCCCACGTAATCTCATCATTCGGAATCGAGTAGCTGTGGTGACCAGCATATCAAAAATCTCCACCAAGCCCTCTACACACCGCCCCTGGTTCCTGTACCAAGACACAAAGAGTTAACATGTATCTAATCAACAGAAAAATATTAAATCAGTATTTGTCTATAATTTCCTGTAATGAGGTTCTCCATTATTAAGACGCTATGTATAGGATATGTGATACACTGGTTTGGTGGGGATCTGACTACTGAGACCACCATCCATTACCAGAACAAGGAAGCTCCATTCGTTCTCCAAGAATACCAAAGATATTTGTATAGTACATCGCCTGGCATTTTATGACTGTCTAGTACCAAATTATTGTACTGGTAATGTACATCCTCGACGGCTGCACCATTAAAAAGAGAACAGGGTTTCCCCATTATGGCAATAGGTGGAGGTCTCAATGGTCTGACCTGTTTTATTTAGAAGTTATTACTTTTCCTGTGGCTTGTTGTTAATTTGTTCTTGCTGGAATACCACTTTAGCTAGAAGAAACATAACAAAACAGAAATACCAGTGTTAATAAGGCAGATTATGGGGTCCAGATTATGTTCCAAACAAAGGTAAACTGTATTGTCCTATGTGTCATATATAATTACTGGCTTATTTGAATCTTAAAGGAAATGTGGTGAAACTCGGGAGTGTTGTATATTCTGCTGTAGATATGCCATTAGAATAGTCCACCATGTTCCTTTAACATCAATGGTTAACATGAAGACATATTTACACAACTCCCATTTTTAATTTTCTGCTTAGATTTGATGTTAGAAGGTGAGAATTTTTCCTTTCCCACTACGGTAATTGACCATTTGTAAGGACCGCTCAGGCAGGGGGTATGTCTATTACTACAAGGCTCATTGTTATAGTTTACCTACTGTGACCAACCTTTCTATTACAAAATGTAGATTTCAGAATAATAGATCTCAGTTATTCCAGCAGAAATGACGTTTTTATAACACATTACCAAGTTTATTTTACTCTCTTAAAGCACTTTGCCGCCACACGATAAACTACACTGTAACTATATTAACCCTTCCAGCCATTCTACCAAGGGGAGTGTATACAATTGTTTGTAACAATTATACTTACATTTGCAATGGAGGGGTGCAGTATTTTGTGTGGATAGGAGAAGAGGGCACACACTAAAATCAATATGGGCCCCCGTTAGATGGAAGACTTTTGCCACCAGTACAAAAGGGAAAGTTTTTTGTCTCTCCTTTACCCTACTTTAATGACCAGTTGAAGAAAGTAACACCTTTGGACAGGGTCATTCTGGCCATGTTTGTAGCATCCAGAACCAAAAAGAATGAGACAATTAGGATTTGTTGTCCCTCTCCAAGAGAACCACATACTTAGTCCTGATGGTATTTGGTAATAACAGTTCTTCTCCACTCTCCTTCTCTGCCTGTAATCACAGTGAGATGAGAGAGGAGAATAGATCTGTGTGTTATCACATGTCTCTCAAGGAGAAAGCTGGGTCTGACATCCACTGAGGATGTGTGTCACGGGTGGCTATATCGGGCAAAGGGGTAAGGAAGGAGGATGGCAGTGATGGGTCAAAGGTGATCAGGGTAACTAGTCTGACCCTTAGACTCGGGGTCCCTAGCTGACCCTGTTCCAAAAAGTACCTCTAAAGGTGAGGATGTCTGGGCTGCCACCCTTGCCCAGTTGCTGACCGGCCCTAGGCTATAACCCCTTCACCTCCACCCAGGGACCAGGATAGTCACAACAACTCCACCCAGGGAAAAACAGCACCTGAAAACTCCAGCAGAAACTGCACAGCATAACACAGCTCACAGGTCAAAGAGTGAATAAACTCTTTCAGTGACACCAGCTGATGGGTAATGGAGTTATTTAAAGGCTGGGGGATTGCACAACCATTTCAGCTGACACACACAGCAGCATCACACCCGGAGACCCACAGTCAGCAAATACCATGGACAGCCAATACTGCTACAGGTGTTAACATCAACCCTTAAGGTATCAAAAGAAATAAACATATTTTAACTACTACAGAGCAGTTCACAGAGATTACAAAGAGCAGAGTACACGTGACAACACATTCTTTTTTTTTTCCCATTGCATGATACCTTTTGCTTACAATTGGTCAACGCTAGATATGAGGAAAAATAAACTACTACCGAAATGAATCTCTGCTAATGCCCCCTTGGGACCTCCTTAACAAACATTAGAATCTAAACTTTACAAGCTAATATCTCTGCATCCACAATTCCCTGGCGTGGCCAATTTTATATGATAATACTACTGGTCCTCTTGAAAAGGTTTTATGGACTAAAGATATTAATGACCCCTACATTGGATGAGGTCATCAATATAACACTAATGAGAGGTGACACTCGACACTCCAACTGATATGATGTTATAAGCTCTGGGTGTGAACACATCACATGTGGGGCGTCACTGCTGGCTTCTGCAGAAGAGTTCTCCTTTAATGACTATACTGCATCTATACTGGGTACCCCAGCTGACAATCAATTACCATAGAAAGTACATATTAAATTCTCATGAAAGTCTGCAATAATGCAAACATTATATTGATGTATTGTTGGGTCTTTTAATAATGCTGGGCAGCATGCAAAATAAATGTGAGGTTGCATATATCTACTAAAATTGTGATAATATGCTGAAAATGACTATTTATGTTATACTTTTCACAATAATTTGAGTTTTGTAAATTAGTGGAGAACCAGAGGTGACAGCATTGAACAATACAGGATCCCATTACTATCAGTTACTTAATAAAGGGAATTTGTCAGCAGATTTTTGTTATTCTGCTATCAAGATAGCAGGCTGAATAGTTAACACACAGATTTCAGCAATGCGTCTCCTACCACACTCTTTCTACCTCTAATATTTGCATGCCTGCAATGTTTGTTTTAGTTTCAGGAGATTATCCATTGCCATACTAGGTCAGCTAAAGGTCAGCTAGTCCAGGATGACCCCTGCTGTGATTGGCAGATCACAGTCTATAGCCATTGTATGTAGTGAGTGGGCAGGGGCAGCTTTCTCAGCTCTGCTGCATTGGTAAATTTAAAAACTCTGCACCCAGTAAACCAAGTAATACGTTGTTGGATTCAGGATCTCTCGGCCTACATTATGCTGCTCTCAGATGAGGTAGAAAAACCTGATAAGAGGTTTAAAAAGCTAATTATTAGTATGTCTATATTACTGTAGATTTTCACATAAATGATGTTATTCATTTTTAGAGGAAACATACCTGTCTAGTAGGAGATTTGGGGCAAATGACAATTTGCCCGGATGTTCCACTGAGCGCCAAATTAAACCAACCATAAGTATCTCAAGCCAAGCGCATTCCAAAAGATGGACCTGGTCATGGAGAGTCAAGTCTACAAAACCTGGGGAAAAGAACATATTAGCATTAAACTATTTACTGCGCTAAATGTAATAAACACAATATGATTCCTAACGTGTAGTATCTATATGAAACGAGTGTGAACTAGATTTCTACACATTTTGCCTGTTCTGTTATTTCATAACATCATTCAAGTTTACAGTGACTTCTAAATAGTAGTCTGTATACTGGCAAGTAATGTATCACAGCCTTGGTGACCCATTCTGCAATACTCTTCTATTAAATGCTTTACCTAAAGGATCTTGCAATCATGTACATTTATGGTATATCCACAAGATGTGCCATAAATGTATAGTAAATGTGCATTCCACAAATAGGCCCTACATATACCTCAAGAGTAGAACATTGCATTGCCTCCTCTCCACTAACAGCAGCGACCCCTGACATATCCTGATTTCTAGAAAGATGCAGGTCTTGGGGATGTGTCAAAATTTACAAGATGGGCATAAGCTAGGGTCAGACTTGCATCTGACCCTGAACCTGCAGGATCCGGCAGAAACTTAGTTTCTGGCTGGAGTAGTGCATAGCACTACCAGCAAGTAATGCTATGTCTATTGATCTCTATGGTAACCGGACGCTTACTGCAGCCGTCGGCTCCACAGAGATCTCCAGGTTATGAGCTTTTTCAGAGTGCACAGGAAACTAAGTTTCTGCCGGATTCTGCAGGCTCAGGGCCAGATGCAAGTCTGACCCTAGCCAAACTTAGTTTCTCGCCGGAGTAGTGCATAGCGTTATCAGCAGGTAAAGCTATACACCACCTGTCTATTGATCTCTATGGTAACCGGACGCTTACCGCAGCCACCAGCTGCACAGGATATGCGCTTTTGCAGAGCACACAGGAAACGCTGTTTGCAGCATTTTCCTGTGCGCTCTGCAAAGCGCATATCCTGAAGATCTCTGTGGAGCCGGCGGCTGCGGTACGTGTCCGGTTACCATAGGGATCAATAGGCAGGTGGCACATAGCGTTACCTGCTGGTAACACTATGCGCTACTCCGGTCAGAAACTAAGTTTCTGCCGGTTCCTGCAGGCTCAGGGCTAGACGCAAGTCTGACCCTAGCCTTACCCGTCTAATAAGTAATCATTGGTGCTGTCCCCAACAAAAAATTCCAAAGTTTACATTTAGGGTATTGTATTGATACTGACCTTATCCTCCTTTTCATAAAAGAGCCATTTAGGCTAGGGTCAACTTGGAGGGTGAACCACGCTTGACGGAAGCATTTAAAATTTAGAAATTTCAGCTGCAGGCAACGCAACCCCATAGAATGCTGCTGTTTACCTTAGCAGCAGCTCTACACAAAGCTTCAGGATATGCGATTTTCAACAGTGCACAGGAAATGCGGTCTGCAATGTTTTACTGTGCGCTGTCCAAAAGCTCATATCCTGAAGCTTTGTGTGGAGACGCTGCTGAGGTAAACAACGGGTTACTATGGGGCTACGTTGTCTGGCAGCGCATAGTGTTAACATTATGTGCTGCAGCGGAAATTTCTAAGTTTTTAACTCTTGGGTCACCCTCCAAGTGTGACCCTAGCCTAAGGATTATGTAGCTTAAACACCACAAGTGACATATTAAAATTGTTTTATAGATTTCTAGTTTAAAAAAACGTATTTTTAAATAATCTATGGTGAATATATGATGTAATAAAGGTTAGGGTCACACTTGCATTGTGACCCTAGCCTAACGGAATGCGCTTAAAACTTAAAACTTTTCTCCACAGCCCATAGTAACCCGATGCTTAACTTGCCAATCAGCCACACACAAAGCTGCAGGGAGTGCGCTTTACAACAGCGCACAGGAAACACTGCAGACAGTGTTTCCTGTGCGCCCAGCTAAAGTGCACTTCCTGTAGCTTTGTGTGTGGCTAGTTGGCAAGGTAAGCATCGGGTTACTTTGGGCTACGTTCTCTGGCAGCACACAGCATTAACACGGGGAAAAGTTCTAAGTTTTAAGCACATTCCGTTAGGCTAGGGTCACAACGCAAGTGTGACCGTAGCCAAAGGCAGATTTTTGGTACAGGATTCTTATCTCCCAAGCCATGTTCCTCATTTTCTTTCTATATTACATAGATACCTTAAAGCGGACCTGTTACTCCTCTGATGCTATGCTAACTGAATGCAGCGTGTCTGCTGCATTCAAAGAAAGGGTCCCCCATGTCTCTAGCCCCCTGTAGGCTGTTAAAAATACTTTATAAAGTTTATAGTTAAGAACAGTGGTGTAACCAGAGTCTGGCGGTGCAAAATTTAGACCAGAGACATCCCCTTCGCGCGTGCGCACATGTTGGTCAGATGAATGGGTCTCATGTAACGTTCTAAATCCTTTAAAGACTCAGAAATTGACCCCTCTCCCCCTTCAATATGTATGTCCCTCATCATGGTATATATGGTCCTTCTAGAATATGGCCCTTATCATGGTATATATGTCCTCCATCCTAGTTTATATAGTCCACTGTTATGATTCGATGACTTAGGAGTAACATGAAGATTCCACAGAAGTCGTTGAGTCGTTGGTAACTATACTGACCGCGACACCTCACTTAATACCGCAACTAGAAGTAGCCATGCGATGTAACTAGCCATGCCCTAGACACCTCAAGCCAGAAAACTAGCTATCCCTAGAGATGAAAATAGGAAAAGCTATCTTGCCTCAGAGCAGAACCCAAAAGAGCAGCAAGACCCCCACAGATATTAACTGGGAAACAGGAGAGGAAAAGACACACACAGGCAGAATATAGAGTTCAGCAAAAGAGGCCACACTAACGAGATAGTAAAGACAGGATAGAATACTATTGCGGTCAGTATTAAAATACTACGTATAAAAAAAATCTTCAACAGCAGATAGTGTCAATTACCCAGAGTCGCCGCCCTCTGTATCTGCAAAACGTCTGTGAAGCAAACAAGAATAAACAAGTACCAATACCAACAACACTGGAAATAGCAGATAACAGTAAATAGCAATTTCTGTCCAGGAAGAAAACTTCCTACCGGAGAGCAGGTAAACAAATATGCAGACTAAATTTCAAACCCACAACTCAGAACTAGACAAACTGAAAACAGATCCACAAGCACACAAGATGTGCGCCACAAAGTAACAAAAACCATCCACTTAGCTTGCAAGGAATTCAGCAGACCATGAGAAACCAGGAAAAGGTGTGGACACCTCCAGGAACATTTACAACTGGCAAGGACTGATCAGCTTCAAACCACTATATGCTCCAATCTGACCCTGACTGCCAAGATCAAGATGAGCTGTAGAACTCTCAAACACACAGCCAGCTGCATTACCAGCAACAACCACTGGAGAGAGCTCACAACCAGAATTCCTCCTTAATGAATTCACAACAATCCACCTGCTCCCGTCACCATAGTCGTCCAATTATTTTAATGTATCCCCATAGTCCTCTATGTATTATAACGCATCATATAGTCCTCCATTCATAAGTTAGCCCCTAGTCATTCAATTATTATAATAAACCTCCATTATCCATTATAATATAATGCAGCCTCACATCCCTCCATATCTCATAATGCAGCCTCATAGTCATCCTTATAGCGTAATACAGCCACATATGCCTATGACGTCAATGCCAGATCCCTCCCTGCTGTATGAATACAGTATAATCTGGAGCAGGGCAGGATCTGGCACTGACGCCACCGGCAGGAGGGTTTTCAGCTGCCGTGACTAGCTCCAAAAACATTTCCTCAACTTTAACTAAAGTTATTTCTGCAAGCACTAGTCAGAAGAATGCAGGCATAATTCAATTCACCATCCTAGAGCCAGTATGGTGCTTTTACTCTCTACCTTAAAAACCTGATGGTTGGTTCCCTTTAAAGAGGACCTGTCACCCCCCTGGTGCTATGTTAACTGAATGCAGCACTGACTGTGGCGTGTCTGTTGCATTCAGGGAAGGGGTCCACCATGTCTCTAGTTCCCCTGTAAGCTATTAAAAACACTTTAAAAAGTTTATAGTTAAAGAGTCCGGAGGGACTTTCTCAGTAATGAGTTATCGCTGTTGCTGGTGCCCACCTCCAGCCCTTGTTCAGCCTCCTTTATGTGTCTGCCCTCCTCCCCGCTCACGTGCCTCATCATCTTAATTGATGCAGGTGCAGAGCAAGCAATGTTTTGGAGCTGGTCACGGTAGCTGAAAACCCTCCTGCCGATGACGTCAATGCCAGATCCCTCCCTGCTGTATGAATACAGTATAATCTGGAGCAGGCAAGGATCTGGCGTTGACGCCACCTACAGGAGGGTTTTCAGCTGCCATGACCAGCTCCAAAACATTGCTCGCTCTAGGATGGTGAATTGAATTATGCCTGCATTCTTCTGACTAGATGTCTGCTTGCAGAAATAACTTTAGTTAAAGTTGAGGAAATGTGTGCAGCGGTGATTGATGTGTGCAGCAGGGGCAGAACTTTGTGGGTTGGGTCCTCCACATAGATCCCTCTTTCAGCCTCCTAATTATGTGCCCCACTCCTTTCTTTATTTATACCTCGCTGACACTGCCACTGGTGGTGATGCGTGCGCACAGCTATAGGAATGGTGATGTAATTAAAATGGCGGCGGAGTCAGCGCTTGTGTGTAGCGCGATCTCAGGACACTGTGGAAACGAATACAAGCATCATCAGTGCATGCGCAGATTGAGTTTTTTTAATCTGCGCACGCACCCCTGTCACTCAGTCATCTCCACGGTATCCTCAGTACAATGCCGTCAGAGATAGCGCTACATACATGCACTGACTCTGGTGCCATTTTAATGATGTCACCACTCCTATTGCAGTACATGCATGTCATCAGCAGTGGCAATGGTAATGTGGTGCGATACCTAAATAAAGAAATGCGGGGGGCACATCAGGAGGAGGACTCTATATGGAGCACCTAACCCACAAAGTTCTGCCCCTGACCATATGGGACAGCATATGAGGGTTGAATTAAAGCCGGCAGCTCCTCGCTGTGGAGGAGATGCAGTACGTAATGTGCGTACTGTATCTCCCTCTATCCAGGGTCCTGAAAGCTTTAACCTTAGTTCTATGGGCAGCGCACCGCCATTACGTACCGTATCTCCTCCACAGCGAGGAGCCGCCGGCTTCAATTAATAAAATAGTAAAATCCGACAATAGTCGGCAATACAGTAATACACTTCATTAACCCTTCATATGCTGCCCCATATGGTCACCATGTCTCTAGAGAGGGTGGGCACTCCCTGGAGACATGTTGCCCACATCTATTAGTGACATTAACCCTTTGTTCATCCCTGCAGCAGCAGGGATGAACAAAGCATCCGGCTACCGTAGGCATTCACATGTGCTTTGCGGTAGCCGGATGCGCTCCCATAGGAGCGCATTATAGCACGCCTGCTGCAGTTTGCAAACCACTCCGAAATCTGCCGCCTGCATGATTTTTACCGCAGGCTGCAAATCCAGAAGTGGTAGCTGGATTGCATGTAGTGCGATCCAGTTTTATAATGGGCTCCTATGGGCTGTGGATCCTGATCTGATTTTGAGCATTTTTACAGCTCAAAACCGGATCAGGATCTGCATTTGCTACCGGAAATGTGACCCTAGCCCTACTTGGATGTGTTTTCTGGAACAAATTTGCACATCTAATTCTAGGGGATACCATCTGTATATAATACATTTTACTTGGACACAGTACACTTATATATAGGAAACTATTTGACTTATTCCTTAAATTGTTCATGCAACATGCGGATGCCATAAAAATGTATAAAACGGAAATACGGACAGCATATGGACAAAAAAATGGACGCACAGATGGCATACAAATAAGGCTGGTTTCACACCACAGTTAAATCCAATCCGGGACTGTCCGGGGTGAACCTGACAACCCCGGACCTGATTTTAGTGTAGTGTAACCCTATGGGGCCGGATGGCAGCTATCTGCCATCCAGTTTCCATCTGTCCGGGAGGATCCGTGTGTATTCGGATTTTCCTCCCGGACACAAAAACGTTGCATGGAACATTTTTGTGTCAGGGGGGAAAGATCTGAGACACTCCAATCCGCCCAGATCCTCCTGGTCCAGTGCGATCCGGCTCCCGGGGGTCTATGGTGCCGGATTGCACCAGAGCCGCACCTGGGAGACGGACACCAGGTGCTGAAGCTCAGCGCCGGCAGGCGCTGAACTTCAGCACCACTAGCTGTCCCCTGCTGACAGTGCAGGACCGTGGCTTGCCCCCCACTAGCCGTGTTCTTGAATTATTAGCAGCTGCAGCTAATATGCCCTCCGGTTCTGTTTGCAAATCTGGTCCGGGGCTGTCCGGTTCACATTGGACAGCGCCGAATCCAATTGTGCCGTGGCGTGAACCCGACCTAACACCGATGAAAAAGTGAAAATTTTTTCTGGACTTAAAATGGACCATTTTGCATACACTCGTATGAACCCAACCTAATTCTTATTTGTTTTCTTTTTTAGCTCCTGTCAATTGATTTATGACCACAGACCCCATCAAAGTTGAATGTGCAAGAAAACAATGAGCCTGTAAAAGACAAACAGCTCAAATCTTTTCCAATGAAACAAAAGCACAAAAATTATTTTTTAGCCTTAAATATTTACTGGAAAATTAAAATAGAATATAATTTTTCCTGAAAGTGGAAATTCTCCATTGGTGGTACAGCAGGAAATCTCACAGGCTAAAGATTGCTGGTGTCCAAGCAGAGGGAAACTTTGTGTAAAGCTTAGAGTCAAGGTACCATTTTAATAAGGCAGAAAACCACTAAAGGAGGGCAGAATGCTTCACAGTCTCAGGTAAACACTACATTTAAAGGAGTTGCCCAACTACCTGTATGTTGTAGTCTGCGCTAGCACTGAGCGATCATTGACAGCTCCTGCCGGCGATTCAGTTGCTCCATATCAGCAGAACAGCTCTTCTTTTTCTGGGCTGCTTTGCCAATGAGACATGTCTGCAGGCATTATGCTAAATGAC